>JALDNG010000809.1:0-84437 GCA_024349245.1 Neodontobutis hainanensis
TTTTTATGAACCATGAGTATCTTATAGTTAACAAGTTCTTCTAACCTATCAATAACATTAAGGTAATTAATCCATCAAAAAAAACCACAAAAGGTTCAATCGGTGATAAGGGCAATTGGGTTTTAGAATATTTTGATCCTGATGACCGACGGGTTTGTATTTTTAGTTGATGCATTTTTTTAAACTAAAAAGATGTCTCGATACAAAATTGATTCATCATATGAAACGATAATATTTATTATTTTTCACTTAAGTTTACCTGATATTCATCTTTTGATGTTTTCGAATATTTATCATTAAAAGCATAAACCAATTTTTTAACTTTACGTGCTTAGAAAATTTTATGTGTTTTTATAAACATCTGTATTTATGGCTCATCGCAAATTAATTTTGAAAAAAAACCTTCATATCGAATATTTAGATGTATTCAAAACATTCTTTGGCATTGATTATAAAAATATAATTTTTGTTCTTTTTCATAAACCAATTTTATCGTTAACATTTCATATCTATTTCTAAAATTGTATGATACGTACCAAAAATATACAGAATAAAATGAATGGATTTAATCATTTTATTTTTAGAAATTTGTGGAATTTTTTTTATTAACTTAGTTGACTTTAAGTATGAATAAATTATCAATTAAAACTAATTTATTAATATAATAACTATTTATAATCTGTCAATAAAAGCATTTTAATATAAATTAAAACTTTATCATCACCTGACTTCTCTGTTCTTTAAATATAAAAATTTTTTTGTTTCTTTTAAAAATATTTCATTTAAATAACGTATATTAAATAAGATTTAAAAATTTTTGACGATATAATTTTCTAAAAATTAATCTAAAATATTTTAAAGCATTTAAATGTAAACATTTTTTGATTACTATCAAACAAAATAGTTTACATATATATACACAAAAATTTAACTTTTTATTTATTTTTATATGGTGTCATTACAATATTCATAGATTTAAATTGCATAATTATTTCAAAATCGAGATTACCATAACATATAATTAATGTATATTAATCAGTTAATTCATCTTGGGATTTCTTTAGAATGTGTTTTATTCAATTCTATACTTAGTACAAAATTTTTAAATTTTTGAAAAAATAATATCTATAATTTTTTCATCTATATATCTATGATTTAATCATTTTAATGTTTTAAAACGTATTATAAATCAAAAAAATATGTTAATATGTTTTTAAAATTAAAGAGAAAAAGAATAGTTGATTTTATTTTCGTAGATTTCGTTTTAAGAATAGATGTTAAAAATATATATTCTCTTCTTCATTTAAATGAAGTAAAAATTAAACCAATAAAATAATCATTTTTAATTTTTTATGAATTCAATCGAAATGTTATTTTTTATTAAATTTTGAAAATATATTTGATAACTGCAGTTACACAGATTGAATTTTTTAATGTAAATATTAAACCAAAACAAATTATCAAAATAATTGTAATTGTAATTATGTTGTTCAAAATTATTACTTTATTTTAATTCTCAATTTTTATAAATTTCGAAGTATATTTGTTTCTTGATACTATTTAATTATTTTTTTTGCATTAAAGTTAACAAGAACTATATCTTAAGAATCATTTATATATGCTCATATGTAAATATATAGCTTAAAAATTAACATTTATTTTTCAACAATAGTTAATCTTAATTGCATTGTATTGGCTCAGAAATGTAAAAATTATTTTTGATATTAAGTTCCCCTCCATTCTTTCATCAGAAGAGTTGGATGTATCCTTATTTTTTATAACTATTAAAATTGATATTAATCTTTATATATACGTGTTGGATAGACTAAATATATATTATTATTTTTTTGTTTTAATATATTCATAGTTTTACTGTTTTTGTAATCAAAAATTACTCTAAAATATTATCTCATATTTTTTAATGATTTTAATATGATATAAATTACAGATTATTCAAAATAAACATTTACTTTTTCACATAAATATTTTTTAAATTTCATAGGAACTAGATTCCTATATTTATAAAACACCAGTACTATTTATTTTTTACCAAGGTCACTAATTTATCAAAAGAAGCATTCAATAAAGTATGATTTTTTTTAAACATGAACAATGAAGCAAAATATTTTTTATATTTATATAAAAATCGGTTTTAAGAATGATGGATCTCACAAAACTAAACACGATAATTCTATGGTCTACGAATTTTGAAGATCTTAAGAAAGCTTATTTTAATTATCATAAGGTTAACGGCATCAAGCAAAACAAAGTTACGTGAAAATGATAATCTGCGCATTGGAAGCAAATTTATTTTCTGTTATTTTTATAATTTTTAAAACAGTTTATTTACTCATATTATTTTTAAGATGTTTTTAATTATATAAAACAGAATATGATAAGTGTTTATGAGTATAGATTATCATCATCGGAAGAGATATACTTCGCGTAAATTTTACAATGTTCCTTAGTGTTGGAAATACAAAAATATAGGTCCTGATGTAATAAATATTATTATTAAAATATTTTATCATGAATATATAATATAATGAAATAATGTTATAAAAATGATGAAAATTAACTATGATTAACTTATAAGAGCATTAGTCATTCCTTTTAATATTTCCAGTGGTTTTTAAAAAATCTCCATAATTATTAAATAGATACATAAAATGAATTTTTGAAATCATAAATTGTTGCGATTATTCAAAATATTATATATATAATCATTAAAATAATAGATAAACTTATCATATCGATGATGCAACATTGATTGAAAACATAAACATTTAAATTTTAATTATTTTGTTTTATAAATAGAATAAATAAATGTTAATCTGGCTATTTTTAAAACTAAAACTCTTCTTATGATCGCAAAAATTAAAATGGAAGGATATAGTGAGAAATTTTTTTATAAATCTATTTATTATGGTTTTCTTGTCATATTCTCTGCTGGTTACACATATAAATAAATATATTACATTAAATTTCAAGTTAAAAAAATTATTTTGATTCATATTTTAACATCAAGTAAAAAGCTTATTTTACAAAAAATAGTATATTATGAAGATTACATGAAAAGAAAATGTTTAATATTTGTATAAATATGATTTATATTATTTTTTTTAATTAAATAATTTTTTAGAAACACGATATAAACTTTTATTGAATTATCGAATCAGATTTACAAATATACTTATAACGTTTAAACTCTTTAATCCTATTTAGTTTTTTATTTTTATTGACATAAAATTTCGCAGATTTAATATTTTAAAGATATTTTATTATCATGTTGTGATTTAAATTCTGTTTAATATTAATTGTATCTTTATTATTATTTTTATTGTTGTACTTTTATTATCTATTTAACTTTCATTAAAATAAATATCTTAAAAATTACTTCTGAATTGTTCTACTTAAATGCTTTTAATATTTCAAAAGATTCTTTTATTTATGTCACTAATGTTTTTAAAATATAGTATGAGGCAATAATACATAAATTTTAGATTACTTAACTTAAATATATATTTTTAATATGATGCAAGACATCAAAAAATTTATTTTAACATGATCGTTCGATGTTGAGTTTTCTTTTGATATTATTTATAGATACATTTACTTTAAAAAAATTGTTAGATTTATGTAAATAAAATAAGGGAATCCAAAGAGATGAGGATTTTACGTTAAACAACGTATCTTTTTTTTAATAATTTTGAGGATCTCAAAATGAACCTCACTCTTATAAAGGTAATATAAAGAGATGTTTGTTATATTTATATCTTATATTTTTAACAAATTTTCATATCAAAATTAATATTTATCATATTTCTTATTCACAGGTTGAATTAATGCATCTTAAAGAAATGGTAAGTTTAGTTATGATTTAGATAAAGAAATAGATGATAATGAAAGAACAAAATAATTTAAATATCTGAATATTCTTTGATTGGTTTTTTAAGCTTTTGACGAACGAATTATATAAATATTTTAAAATTATCGAGGGTTCTAATTTTAAGATGTTATCATATTTAAGATATTTTTGTAAATTTTAATTTAAAAAATTGTTTTCTAAATTCAAAAAATAAAATTTTCTCTTTATACTTTTTTATCTTTACAAAAAATAATGCAATTTGTTCCTCTTTTCTCTTACGTCCAAGCATTCTGTTTGATTTTTATTGAAAATTTATTTTTATTATCTTCAAATGTGTTATCAAGTTGAGAAATATAATAATTTTTTTTAAACTGATTTTTTAGAAAACTCTAAACATGTTTTTACTTTGACATTGAAAATCTGAGCAGATAAAAACATTGTTATTTAAGAATTAAATATATTTTACTGAATTTTATATTTTAACATTTCTCAAAGCACATTTATTGAAAATATAAGAATTATTAATCGCAAACCAAAATGTTAAATATCTATTCTTTCAAGATAATTTGTGCAGTTTTGTTGTTTTAAGAGATTATTTGAAATAGATATAATTTGAAATGTTTCTAAATTGATATATATTACAAATTTTTAAATGGTAAGTCTTTTTGATTTAAACATGTTATATTTATGCTTGTAAACAAAAACTAATATCCTTTATGTCGACGACTATTCACTGGCATCTTATTCATTTGATTTCAACTTTGTATATTATAATTTTTCATATTTTTAGAATAGTTAAATATAATTTGTATTTCATATCTTTGGACAGTTTAAGTCCAATATCAAATATTAAATTTATTCATGATGATCAACATGACATTATACCTGTGAGATTATACACAAAATTGTCATTTTATTTTTGAGATATAAGTAATATATTTTTAAAGCTATTTGATCATTAATTATTTTTGTTATTCAAAATTGATTTTCAATTTTATTGTTCTTACAGTTTTAATTATAACTTTATTCACATTTTAATTACTGTTGAGAATTAATGATGATTTATTTTTTCTTTGTACTATGTCAAAATTTTATGCAGCTATTGACGTATTTTCTAGACCTTATTTCAAATTATGAATATCAAAAAATGGAAATAATATTTTTATATCTTTTTTCGAAATCTAAAGCATATTTTGTAAAGTAGCTCTTTCCACATAGATTATCAACAAATAATAACGAGGGTATACAGTGTTATAATTTAAATGGAGATCATTAAAGAATTTTGTTCTGCGAATTTTGAAACGAACGGTATCTCACAAATCAAATCAAATTGAATCCATTTAAGATAATAAGAATAAATAAGTCAGCAAATCTTAACTAAATTAAAATTAAATAAATTTAAACAACAAATTTATTAAAAATTATTTTATTTTTGATACCGCTTTGTATGCACTCTGAAATTTTCAAGGTTGGATAAAATTCAACCATTTTTTATTTATAGATTAAATAATTGTTATTTAAGTTCACAATACAGAGGATAATACTTATAATTCTGAAATTTTATTTTTATTTATTAATGTTTAGTTGATGTTAATCTGATAAAATGCTCTAAAAATTAACTTTTATAGCTAAGATATAACATTTTTTCACAAAACTTTCAAAATAATGAAAACTAATAATATCTTCTTATCAAGTTAAATAAGGCTTAAAATGAATCTGTTGCAATTTAAACGACCTTATAGATGACTTATATTGAAATCCATACAGTATATCATACCATCTATCTTAGTTATATATTATCAATCTTTATGAAGATTGATGTTAATGAAAATCAAATTTTAAAATCACAAGAGTATGTCTTATTCTCCTGAAATAATATTTTTTTTTATATATTTCATTTTAGTTGAATGAATATTTTCTCAACATTGATGTAATTCTCAGATAGAGAATGTTAATCATCTGTAAAAGTATGAATTCTTCACTCAAAATAGGATTTAAAAATCATAATTATAATATACCTTAACAGTTTTTTAAAAATTTATTATTTTAAATAATATCAATAATCTAAATTAAAGATTTTCATCATCTTTTAATTGATGATTTGTAAGTTTATTTAACATCAGAACGAAATATAACTATAAATATGCAATAAAAAATTTATACAATTAACAAAAATCTATCCCTATACTTATCTAGGTAATCTAATTGTATATCTACCCTTTAAATTGCATACAAATATTCTGCTGCCTCCGTAAGATACGTGTTTATCCTTTTTATGGTAAATTTGTGATTTATTTTCAGTTAAATACACAAAGCAAACAATTAAACAATTAAAACAAACATAACCCTTTTATTCAAAAATATGTTTAATTATTCGACGACACAAAATTTTTTAAACTATTTATGACATTTATTCAAAAAAATATCTCTGTTTTATACATGCTCGAATTTCTTCTTTTTTATAAACCTTATCAATGATCAGGTATTACCATATAACCAAGAATAGTTATAATGTTGCTTGTTATATTCATTTGGGTGAAACCAATTTATTGATGCAATGAGATCAGAATACATCTTATTTTGTTTAAGATAAGGAAAAAACCACATTTTTAGTTAAATAAGTTTGAACCCATTTTTAGAGGATACAGAATACATGAAAATTACAACTCATTTATTTTATATTTTCTGCAAATTCATATAAAATATAAATATTTTATTTATCATCATAGCATTAATTTAAAATATCGTTAAATATATGAGAATATGTATTTTTCATTTTTATGATATAAATTGTTAATACAGGCATAAATTTTGTAATAAATGGATAATTGTTATCTCTGTATTTTCTCTCTTTTCCTTCTTTTACCTGCTAAATAATTGTATTAATTTGTTAAAATTAAAGAAGCCTTCTAACTAAGCTCTATAGTTTGAAATTTAAATTGTCGAAAATTGTATTCACCGTGATAGAACTGGAGAGCTTATAATATTTTGTCAAATATTTGGATTGCCTGATATTAATAGATAATTTTGGATGATTTTTATTCAATTATCAAGTTCAATTTAAAGTTAAATGATTTCAGATAGTTTCAGTTAATCTCTTAGCATATTCTATAGTAAAATATTGCAATGATATTTAA
Source organism: Neodontobutis hainanensis (assembly GCA_024349245.1). Classification (NCBI taxonomy): domain Eukaryota; kingdom Metazoa; phylum Chordata; class Actinopteri; order Gobiiformes; family Odontobutidae; genus Neodontobutis; species Neodontobutis hainanensis. The sequence goes on from JALDNG010000809.1 coordinate 7,006, forward strand.
TATGAGAACTTAGATAAAATATTTAAATTCATACAGCATACAATTCACAGACATATATCATGGACAATCACATTTTAATACATTTTGATTAAAATATTCTGAAATATTTAAAATATAGTTAAATGATTTCTTATGTAATAAAATTGCATGACTGGTTTTTATTTTTATCGTTTTAATTATAATATTTGTTCATCAATTAATAAGATTTTAAAATTTCTAGGATCAAAGTTTTTCAAATTTAAAAATATTTTAACCCTATTTTCTGATGTAAAATACAACAATTACCCATCAAATTTTGAATTTTTTTTACAAAAATCAGTTTCAATATTTATAAGTACAAATTAATTTTCTAAATTAAATTTGAATGTTACTTGAAAGATGAACTAAATTTGATAGAATTAGTGTTTCATATTTATCGATTAATTTGAATTGTATTGAAATATAGGTAAATATTACTATTTTTTCAATAAAAGAATTTATTTACGCGAGTGAAAATTCTCAAGAAATTAAATATGGAAATATTCTCTAATTTTTCACTTTTAAAAACAGATTTTTGCGAATTATTTGTGAATGGTATATTTTTATTTTTGTATCTTTAAATTTATTTCAATACATTTTTTACTGTTGCAAATATTTTAATTTGAGATTTTAATTTTTAAAACAACAAATATTGAAAGGTTATGCACATTACAAATTAAATGCATTTTTATTTAATTTATAAATCTTTCTTTTAATCATTTGAAATTTTGTGTGTATCATTTTTATTTTGAAAATTATATAATCTTTCAAATAAGGTGAACTTTCAAATTCTAAATATTTGTAGATATATCATTGATTGAATGAAAACGACAAACATAGAATTAATAAAACTGTTAAAAAATAATGAAAATTTTTTTTAAATTTAATTTCATGTTTTTGAATGAATCATTTTCTAGTTGATAATAAATATTGAGCATTTAATATTTAGACGTAATTCTAGTTTGTATATCGTAAAGATTAATATATAATTATGTAGATTTAATTGCTTTTACTTTTAAAATGGTTTTAATGAAAATTTATTTGAAATTTCTTATAAATGGCCTATTTTATCAATCATACCAAATTTATTCAAATGGTTTATTAATAATGGCAAAATGAGATCAATCAAATATTTTTTTTGTAAAAATAATTTAAATTCAATTTATTATATTATATATAGTTTTGAAATTTGTATTTAAGTCACAAATATATATTTCTTATACAATTGAAAATTAATGATAACAGTCAAATTTTTTTAAATTTATAATTTATGAAAGTTTTATTATTTATACTATTTACCATTTATTTTTTATATTCATATATGTGAAATTATATATTGTTTTGTGAAAATATTTAAAATTTACCTGAATATTGAAAATAATAAATATATTTTTCATTATAATCTAAATTATCCTCTTACTTAAAAACTTGAAAGCATTTATTTTTAATAAATAACAAATTTTTGTCTTCAATATAATCATACTTAAAATAAAATTAACAGAAATTTTATAAAATAAAATTCTTCATGATCAACGAATTAATGTTATGTCAAACTAAAAAAAAGTTTAGACATAAAATGAATTATTTTCAAAGATTAATGATTAAATTAAATTTTAAAGTTTGGATATTTTGAATTAAAAACAAAAATAATCAACTAACAGTCGTATAAATATATTCTGGTTAAAGTGCTCGTAATAAGAAAATTTGTAATTTGTGAAAATGTAATGTTATTTTTTAAAGTATTTCAAATCTAATGTTTATTTTCTATAAGTAAATATAAATTATCAAATAAATAGAAAATCATACATAAATAAATAAATAAAAATTTAATTTACCCATATGATTGATAAAAGAATAATGCGAATACAAGATAATGTAGCTTCAAAAAATTACGATCCTAGTAATTTGAACACACATAGTTATGCAAATGTTTGATGGAACAAAAACACATTTTATATTTAATTAGGTTATGATTTCGATGACATTTTTTTAAAATGTCGTAAAAATGTAATAATTATTATTTTCAAACAAGAAAGAATAATGTCAAATGTTCAAATTTTATTGTTTGGTAAAAACATGTGCTTAAAATTATTTATAATAATAAGTAATCAAATATTCTAACAAATATGAGAAAATTTTAATCAGATCATTTTAGATAATAATACGAAAATATCTATTAGCCCTCTTTATAATTTTGATTCATTAACTGATACAAAAGTTACCTATAAATTCAAATCATAATATATATCATTTACGATTGACTCTTTTTATCATTTCTATTCAATGTCAAAATTTAAACAATATATAAATATTAAAATTCCATATCATATATTGTACATTAAATAAAGAATGTCAGGTTTATTAAAATCCTTTATTTTTGTAAAAACCTCAGAAAATTTATAAATGAGTTAAATATCTGTTGTCTAAATTAAGATAAAATAAGATCATGTTTAATTAATATATTTTCACGAGCTTCAAAATTATCATCAAAAGAAATAATTTTAGAACACAGAATAATGCAAAATATAACATAATCATTTATGTTCTTAACAGTCTGTAATATTTTCAATTATTCCGTTGTTAATATCTCCTATGTCTTCATTCACAAATAAAAATGTTCAATATTCTCTCTTTTTTATAATGTGTGATAAGGTAGTTCTTCGACAACTATTGATTTTGTCGATTTATTTAAAATAAATTTGACAGTTAAATATAAATATATATTGGGTTTTAAATAAGTAAATTATTTTAAAACTAATTATTGATTCGTTTAAATGATAATATATCTCGCGTTTGAACCGTAAGTCTTTTGTGAAATGAAAATTATTTTCTTATTAAGTTACAAGTATACATTTATATGATAAAATCAATTTTTATAATTTTACAATTTCTTTAACAAATTTATCAATTAAGTATGTTAATATTTTTATGTTATTAGATTTTAAAACCAACTATATTTTTAACGTTTAACTTATAGATGTTTAAATGTAAAAAGATTGATTTGATGAATCCTTATATCAACATTGAAAATAATAAATAAAATAGATAACATAATATAAATTTAAAAACTCAAAAGATGCAATATTTTAAATCATTGCAACATTCAAAACACATTCAATTTGAAATTAATAAAAATTTATTCTTTTAAAACTAAATTTATATAAGATTAAAAACCGTGTTCATTGTTTACTCATCTAACTTTGCAAAATACAAGTTTTCTTATAATAATAAATAAATTGAATTATTTTTCAAAATCATAGATATGGTCAATTTTAAAGTTGGAATAAAAAATATAAATATCAAATATATTTTATTTTCATTATTCAAAATACATACGTATAATAATCAATAAAAAATAAATAAAGGTATTCACTCTGTATATGGAATAAAACGTAAAAGGATTTTGAAATTTTTGAAAGAAAATTCATTCTTAATAATTCTCTGATACGTTCGCAATTCTATGGTATGTTTTTGAATTATATCTCAAATTCTTCTGTATTTATAAAAATAAATAATCATATAAGGACTATAATATTCCTTCAGTTTTTTCAGCAATTAAATATAGAGATATTTTTAAACGATTTCAATACAGTATTAAGATATAACATATTTAAAAACCTATCCTCAATACTTCGTAAGGTCAATAAAATATCAGTTATATTCAAAAAATTATTTATTTGGTTTTAAGATTTAAGAAGTAAAATATCAAAAATATCGTACATAAAATCCCAGCGATCAATTATGGGATGAAATCTATAATTCATACTTTTTAAGGCCAGTTAATTTGAGGATTGAATATTTGTCTTGATGATGTATAAATCTGAATTAAATAATTTAAAACAAATAAAATATAAAAGAATTAGTTAACAGTATAAATTAAGCACGTATCCATGTATAAAATTTAAAACAAAATAAATAATTTGTTATTTATTAAAATTAAACGTAAAATAAAAATTATAATTAGTAAAGATGAAGAATATTATAATACATACATATAATGCATTTGTGGAAGTAAATAATATGCCATTAGTTGTAAGAATTCATAATAGAGGCTTATAAAAACATTTTAATTAGAGTCAGAAAACATTACTTAGAACGTGCATAGAACGAATGGTTCATAAACTCATAAATATCAAAAATATTGAAGTAACAAGATTATTAATTGAAATCAATTTTTTCACAGAATTTTAAAAGATTTTTTCTGCTGACAGCTATCGCTTATATAATATTATATTTCAAGATATTTTTAGTAAATAATAAACTTTATGAATGATTTCAGATAAGGTAATTATATTAAAAATATATTTCATGGTGTCTATTTTTATTGAGTAACTATCCATAAATGATAAAATTGTAGTTATCTAAATATTAAAATATTAATTTTTGTTTATTTATTAATTTTTTCGTGTCTTTTTTTAATCTTTATTCTAAAGGAGAAATATAAATATATTTAATTATTAAAACATAAATAAATCTTAAAAATCTCCATATTAAATTATATATTTTGACAAGTTCAACAGTAACAGTTATTTTTGTATCTTTATAATTGAACACTTAAATGATTAATTTATTTATGAAACATTATTTAACAAAAGTGATCTGGCCCATCTTTTTAAAAATAAAATTTGATATTGATAAAATAATCTTTTAGCAAAATTTATCAATAGTTTTAAATTTTAAAATTCTTTGTTCAATTAAATTTAATAAAACAGAAAATAATCCTTTGGAAATTTTTTGATTTTCATATATATTTTAAAAATAAAATGATATTTAAAACGTTTAATTTATGTTTCTTGATATTTTTGATTATTTTCAAATATAATATTTTCAAGAATTTTACTTTCTTATGAATTCTTGCAACGCTAAATTTTAATTCATAACAATTTATCAAAAAAAATTACCAAGTATATTTGATATTTGCTTTTTAACTTTAATCAGATCAGTTTAATTTCACGTGAATTTCATAAATGTAGGAGTTTCAATTCAATCTGAAATATCAAAAACAATAAAAGTGTCTTGAAAATACATTTCTAAATGAATTCATAAATATAAAACGAAAGATGACAGAGGTATGTTTGAAAATTGTAAAATTTAAAATGATTTAATTACATTTTTATTTATATTTTTTCTATGATCATAAAAGTTTATAAAATATTTTATATTTTCTTTTATTTTTGTATAAATTAATAAATTTATAAAACTAAATGTAATGTTATTAAGAAATATGATTAGCTAATTCACCTAAACTGGAGTTTTTTTATCATTCCATATTTTGATGAGGGTTGTTAATATTTTAAATTTCGATAAAATAATAATTCAAGGTAACTATGATTTTAAAATTTAATCGTTTTTAGTCTTAAATTAAATTAGATAAAAGCAATAATTAATGTTGTAAATTATATTAAAATCAAAAATAATAAAAAGAGAAAAGATACATTTTATTATTTTATTAATTTATTTAAGACATGAAAATACAATTTTGTATGTTTATCGTACAAAAATAAATATTTTTTATATTATATTTCAAAATTTATAATTCAATGTTAATATTATTTTAAATTATGTATAATTTCAACCGATAAAAAATTATAAAATATAAGTAAATTCTGTTTATATTTTAAGTAAGTTTTGAATTCTGAAAACTATATATTTAAATTACTTATATTATTTTTATACATTAAATATTTTATAAAATTTAATTTAAAAATAAAATATCGATTAAAAAAATACGAAAGTTAATGAATATATTTTAAACTAAAATTTATTAACATTTTTTCAAAGTGCTGTTAAAATATCGAAAATAAATTATTAATAAGTTTACTTTGAAAAATTTGAAAATTAACAGATTTCGGAGTTTGAAAACATCTTCTTTTCAAAACATAAATGTTTAAAATTTATATGTTTTTTTATATAATATCAAGATTTAATGAATATGTACATGAATATAATATATTAACTATTCTACGTGATTTAAAGTTACAAATGATATTCTTTAATGTTTAAGATAGTTAACTTAAAATGAATATTAAAAATAATTATGTTGGGTTTGATGAATAAAAAGAGTACATAAAATAAAAGAAAATTTTTTTTCTACTTTGTTCATTTATAATTCATAAACGTTATTTTCATCGAACTAGCATTTGAATAAATATTAAACAAATAATAACTATAATTTAATTAATTATTTTAAAAAATAAGCTTTATATTTTGCATCATAATTAATCAATACAATTTAAATTAATACAATAATAGGTTCTAGTCATGAAAATTAGAAAAATAATAATATGAAATATACCATTAGAGTAATAGAATTAAATAAAATAGTTCATATAAAGGCTAAAAATTTTAGAGTTGATTTTGTAGAAATTTGATGATAAAGTAGTTAATTACAATATTAAAAATAAAAGAATGAAATACATCACACTCAATAAATGAATCTCTAATTGATGCATATTTAAACTTCTGAATTTACAGTCAGAACTTAATTGAAAATCTTTTTAATCTTTAATAACATTGTATATTATGTTGTTAAATATAACCCAGAACGCATATGCTAGTTTCTAATTTAATGTACATGAGAATGGAAATATTTTATGAAGTATAAACTTATAAATAAACAAATAATAATTAAATGTGGACATGCTGTAATAAAAAGTTCAATATTAACGATCTAAAGCAGAATATATAATATTCTTGATCATTTGAAATAAAGGAAAATAATTTTACTGAATGTTTTGTATGCTTTTTTCATCGTGATAAAGAGAATATCAATTTTTACAGATTACGAAAAAATTTATAGATGACAAAACCATAAAAACACAAAATTATAAATCTAAAAAATGTTTACAGAGTCTTAAATATAACATATATATTCACATATCATTAATATAGGTCTAGACAGGATAATCCTATAGACAATATATAATTATTACGTATCAAAAATTTTGATAAAGCTAAAATTTAATAGAAAAGATCGATAAGATGTTAACATAAAATTTTAATCGTATTTACATTCGAAAAAACCAATGTTAAATTAAACATGAAGGGTTATATTTAACTAGAATCTGATCTAATATATAAATTTTTTCGGTGCATTATAAATATGATAATAAGACACTCAAATCATGGATATAGAATGATAAAAAACTGAAACTTAGATTACTAATAAAAAGAAAGAATTATAAATTTATTTTCAAAACGATAAAAAATATTTTTGGACTTTCAAAAAAGAGTTTTGAAAATTTTTATCATTGGCAATCTATAAATTAATTATTGGTTGTCTCTAAAATTAAAGATTATACAATGATAAAAATTTTTTTATAAGTTTACTGTTTTAAATTAAATATATAAAAATCTATAGGATTAATTTGATTTAATTTAAATTCGTGGGTTACTCATTCGCGAGTTCTAAATTTTAATAATGTTACTTAATAAAAATAAGAAAAATTAAAAAATAATATATGAAGTTTAATTTTTAATTTGAATAAAAATATCAAAAATAATAGTAAAATGTAAAAACATGTTTTTTTCGTAAGTATTAATTTATAGATATATATTTAAAAATGTAAAATTTTTATGATAGAATAAAATAATTGAGGTATTCATGTTACTTGTGATATCTAATATACGATAAGGTCAATTTTCCACTTTCAAATCTGCATTTCGAATAACGAAATCAATACCACAGGGTTTAGAAATAAAAATATCCTTTTTTTATTATATTTATTAGCTGAAAATTATTTAACTTGGGATGGATTTTTTTTCTTTTTATTTACATTTGACAATACAATCGCCAGATGCCACGTGTTTACAAATATAGACAAGTAAAAAATTATAAGAAATTTTAAAAGACATCAATCATGTTTTAGACCCTGATAACACCTAAAAGAATTGGATTTAGATGTTGAAAACAAAATTAAAAAATCCTTCTCGTTATTTAATCATGTCAATGAAAATGAATTTTTATCTAAATAAAAAGAAAAATGTTCAAAACTGAGTGAAAAAATGTCCATTTCATACATAAATTGTTTTGTAAAGTGTTTTAAACATCGCTGTTTTCCAAAATAAACAGGTTTAAAACCTATTTTGACAGATTTGAAAGGTCTAATTATTAATTATTACCAGATAAAACTGCCTAGGTTTATTATTATTTACCGTGCAATTAATATATTGACGAATTTTTAGATGATGTAGGATTAGGTTCAAAAAAGAGTCATAAAATCATACAATTTTTGCGTATTTTAGTGCAAATTCTCAAACAGTAATGCTCTTTATAAGGCATGTCGTAAATGTATAAAGTAAATAATAAAAAGAGGAGATTATAATATTGTAAATCGAATAGATGAATACCTTCAGTGATGAAAAATACTATAATCGAGGGAGACTATAAAAATACGATGAAAATATTTCTAGATATGATATTGTATGATGGAATCTTCTGATCAAAGTAAAAAATGTTCAAATGAATTCAACAAGAATCTTAAGGTGTGATGATAACCAGACTATATATTTCTTGAAAACTTAAAACGCAAAAAACAAACATATGGATCATATTTGACATGAGATGGTCATTATTTCAATGTTTAAAAATGAAAAGTGAAGTTTTACTCATAATAATTAGAAAGCAAGTGACTCCATGATCCGTTATTTTTAGTGATGAATGCGAATTGTATGGATAGATAGAAAACTATTTGATCTATTTATTGCAATAAACACATTATCATAGTGTTAATATCGCGTCAACTAAAGAGGTTCATACATAAAAAATGAAATATTCTGTATAAATTCAAAGAAAAATTTTTCTAAATATTAGGCAAACGTCGTAGTATCTGTTCGCTTCTCATCTCAACCCTTTAGTGTTCATTAAAAGACAAGATAGACTGAATAGATTTGAGCTTTTAATGAATTTCATCAGTGATTACACATGATGCTACCTTATAAAATAATAGTATTGATGATCAAAGTTTTTCAAAAATATTTATATTTATTCTTGTTTAACAATTCAACTCATTATAAAATACTGGATCTCGGAACTTATAACATATCTAAACATGACAAAATTTTAATTTTTACGTTAATTGTAAATATATATATATATATATAAATAATTTATTCAGATTAATAAACTACCATAAATAGGTGTATCTCAATAAATCTGTACATATAAAAAGAGCTAAAAGTAGACAGGCGTATAGGTATGTGTAACCAGTAAATTGCTACCAAAATGAATTTATACAAAAATAGTTAATTAAGAATGACGTTTTAGGAAACTCCTTAACTGTTGAAATATCTCTGGTTCTATAAGATTTAATAAGATTAGATAAATATATATATAATGTAAAATGAGTATTATTTAAACGCAATGAACTAATTAATTTTAAGTAAATCATTAAATGTAATGACATGAAAAAAGCTGACAGTTGATTAGTATAGTTAATAAATTATAAACATGCGTAATTTTAATGGCAAAGATGACGTCAAATCTACTATATATTTGCAAAATTCGATGATCGAATGGTTTTATGAAATATTCCAAAAAGTATACTAAATTAAAAATTTTTTCATATATTCGTTAATTATTAAAAAATGTAAAATTGAAAAAATGGATAAACTGTATTATAAATATAATTAAAAATATATAGTTATGAAATTAGAACACTGTATACTTTAATAATATTCTTTATATGATTTTTACAACTACCAAACATCCGTAAGTTTCGTGACGTAAAATTTTTATTTGTTGATTGATGATTATTCAAGATTAAAGATATCTATTTCACCCGCTTTATAACCTAACTAATTATACATAATCTTGCGCGTTTGTCTCAAGTAAATAATCATATTTTATCTAAAATGCCAATTAATATACTTTATAAATATAGTTTAATTTGATATATGATATATTATATTTTTCATTTTATTTTAACCTACGTTTAGTAATAATGGGTACTCAATTTTGATATTTATAAACTACTTAATCCATATTTTAAAAATACTCTAAATCGTTTATCGAATATTTATAAAATAATGAACGATGAATAGATTTTATTTCCATTAACACATTTTAAAAATTCACTTATTTGATAATATTAAAATTATTATTTAAGAAGCTAATGAAACAAAATCGATTCTTTTATATGAATGAATGCTAAATTTATGTAAATTATGCACTTTAATTGATTTTATACTTTTAATTCATTAAATAACAAATGATTTTATCTCATGTGTATGTTGTAATTCTTATCATGTATAAATTATGATTTTTTATTATATTATTTTTCAAAAAATAATTTATCATTTATCAAAAATGAACTCTTCATCTTCATTAAATTATTGAAAAATTAAAACAATTTATCCATTAAGATATAATGTTAAAATTAATCTATAATCAAAGATAAATTTAATAATATCTACTGATATGTAATCTTATGAATTTAAAAATAAAGGAAAAAAATTATTTAAGGAAACTTTATACTTTTACAAAAGATTCAACTGTTATTTTAATTTCATGCTATTTTATCATGAAAGTGTATAGATCATTAATATTAATTAAATTACTCTGCATGCCAAATGTAGAAATAATTTTTTAGCAAAGACTAATTCTAATCGTTTTATATTTTTCTTAGTCTCGTTTCTTTTTAAAGTTAATCTTAAATAATATTGAATTATAAAAAGAGAGTTAATATGCCAAATAATTTTGAAGAATCACGTGAATTAAAGATCTATATCTGAAGTTTAACAAAATTATGTACATAAATATTTGCTCTAAGAATTATCAGATCATCTTATGAAAATATAATTAATAATTTATGGTTTAACATTATAATACTTTACATTTTCAAAATTATTTTTAATAACGTGATGTTTTTAAAAAGATTCTTCATAAAATGTTCTTGTTTATCTCCTTAAGATAAAAATATTTTAACGTTTAAAAGAACTTTGGATATCAATGTGTGTAATTTCATTTCCTTAGTTAAAGGATATTGGATAAAAATGTTTTTTTTCAATAAATATATGATTGAGAAAAGATATTATCTTTGAATAATTTTAATCTATAAACCCATTAAATTGATATGAAATTTTTATTTATATAACCTTTTATTAAGATGTGAAGAAATCAAGATAAAGAGAAAAAATTTAATATTGAAACAGTTCTGACCTGTTTCAAATAGGTTCGTGTTTAGGCTCATTAAAAATATTACATTTAAACATGCAAGTTACCAAAAATATTAAAATATTTTATACACCATAATAAAATACAAACTTTCAAATAACTAAATTTTTATCGTGAAAAAATAGAATGTTGTTATTTTCAAATGGTATATATATTGACTTTACTTAAAGAACAAACAATCTTTTCAAGAATATTTTATGATTGTGTTCATAACCATAAAACATCAATATTGACATTATGATGTGAATTCTAAACGCTTTAAAATTTCTGAAGTAGTTTTTAAGCGTAAAAAAAATATTTAAATAAGACACATAATTTTAAATATTTAAATACGTATGAAAATTAAAGGCACTAATTGTATCAAATAATCTAAAACATGATTCTTTTCTTTTAACTTATAAAAAAATTTGAATTTATGTGAACTTAAAGAATCGTAAATTTTATTATTGTTAGAATATTAACAATGTTTTTATATTTTTTATTATATCTGCATTTGTAACAAATATGAAGCATGTCTATATTTATTACAATGTATAAATGATTAATGCATATTACTTACATTAGATCTCCTACTTAAATCATAAAATTAAAAAAAAAACATTCTAAGTTGTATAATCTGGTAATCATATTGTTAAAAATTAATGAAGCAAAATCCCCAAATACATAATTATTTATGAAAATTTTAATATATAGAAATTTAAAAACATAATTAACTGTTCAAATTTTATGAAGAATTTTTAAATCATCTGGGATATCAACGAATACAAAAATAAGTTTGTTTGATTATTCTCTTTCATGGTTTATTTAGTGAACTCATTCTTTTTTAAATTTCTTAAATCAACAGAAATGCAGTTTAATTTTATCAAAAATTCAAAAAACAATAAAATTACTCTTAATTCATAATGATAAATTTAGCATTAATGTTGTTAATAATCAAAAAAGCTGCTTCATAAAAATTTTAAATTGTATTTATATCAGTTTTATATATTTTTAATTATAATGGAGAAGAATAGTTTATTTTTAAAGGAAATCACATGACTCATCCATATTCAGATAAATAAAATTTTTTATCTTATAAATATTGAATATCAATAGATAAATTATGTCCAATAATTCAAATAATTTATCACGTGAATATTTAATTATTAGAATTATATTCTAATATAAGAATTGAAGAAGATACTGTTCACAAATTTAGAATTTTATTTTGCTAAAAATAAAAATATCACTTTTTTATTTTTGAAATTTACTTTTTATTACCTTCAGAAAAAGGATCTATATCCATTAAAATATTTCCTGAATTTTACTTGAAAATTTATTTAAAAATTTGTCTTCAATAAAAACAAATTTTTATCTATCAATATAAAATATTTTAAAATGTATTTTGTGTATAGATCCCTCTCCAGGCGTTAAATTAACTTGTACCTGTAATATTTTTTAATAATTAGAACTCTATACTTAATTAAAACGATATAAACGTGATGCATATCTTAAATATTTAAATTGATTGAGATATTAAAATATATTACGAGTATCATTGAATTTATAAATCAATTCAATATTTGATACTTTTAAAATTTATTAAATGTACGAATATATTTTATATTATTTTTTTGATTTATTTTTTGATCTCAATCAGTCACTCGTCACATCTCTTTATATCCATATTTAAAATATATTTGTTCAAATTGTATAAAATTGAATTTAAAACTTTGAGGAAAATCAAAGTTTATATATTGAAAACTGGTGTAATTTTTTTGCAATTATTCAGATATCAGAATTTACTGCGGAAGCTTTTAAAAAAGTATCTTTATTTATGAAATGCTTGATAAATATCAATTTATAAATACTTTATGATATTATTAGAAATTCACTACAAAATTCAAAAATAATTTTAAAATAATCTATATATAATTATATTATATATTAAATATCTATAACATATAAAATTAACTAAATGAAGTTAAAAGGATCAATATTTAAAGTTAAATTGTTTAAAATTAATTTATTTAAGATAATTTGAACTTTATTATGAAAGATATAATAATTTTAGGTTCAAAGATTTTTAGTAATTTATAACTGGAGTTACTCGATATTTCCCTTACTCTTGTAATTTTGATTAACAACACATTTTTTACTTTTTTGCCGTAAGACGAACAGAGGTAAGAATATGTTTTATCAAACAAAAATATTGTTGTTTATTTTAAGCCATATTAGAATTGTATTTCAAAGTTATATTTATAATAATAACTTCCTAGCTAGGAATTTGGGGTGTCTTAAATTTTAAATAAGTCTAAATGCATATCTATATCTCAAATTTTAGGTTCTTTATTTTGATATTTAATTTCACGATCAATTTTAAATATTTTACAGTAAACATTTCAATAAAATTTTCTTTATTTATCAGAATAAAGTTTTATGTTTTTAATACCAATTTTTTATCATCTGACATATTAATATATTGTTTCCACATTTTGAGTGGTTATTATACCTTTGATAAACAAAATTATCTTTTATATAACGATATTAAATAAATTTATTCTTTTATTGTAATAATTTATGTTTGAAAATTTATGAATTAACGGTAATTCAATGTTTATTATTGTATATGAACATATAGTTTACACAAAAAACCATGAGCGTTTCACATATATTTTAGCATATATTATTCAAACCAATTATTACCAGTTTCTTTTACTTAAGCAACAGTTCCTATTATTTGTTTTTTTCATAATGAAATATCAATTATGTTTCGAATTGAATCTAATGGTTTTTTCTCAGTTGATGTGTTAAAAATATTAAGTGTCGACTATGAGCATAAATTCATTTTTTTAAACTATTATCTGAATAATATAATTTAACATAAATGAGGCTTTTTTAAATCAATATTTCTTATATTTAGCAAAAAATTTCAAAATTTTATATAATCTTCGATATATAATAGATAACAGATTCTTAATAAACCAATGATTATTAAAAATGAAATTTAAATAACATTTCTACTTTTTTCTTTTTTTATCTTGTATGAAAATATTTTCAATCATTTTTTTTGGTTTTGAAAAGTAAAAAATAAATTCATTATAATTTATATCAGGATTATCATGAGAGCAGTGATGAATATAAAAATGTTCAACAATTGCTAATTATAAGATAAAAATTCATTGTATGCTCCTATGAAGCTAAAATTGTTGTAATTTATTTAAATTGACGAAAAATAATTTATTTTTGCTTTTTTTTGTTGATTTTCAATCAAAACTATTTTTTATAAAACCTGTATTTTGAAAATTTCATGGATATTAATTACAATATTTTACGTCAACAAGTTAATGTTTGTTAATTTTTACAATACAATTTAATTTATAAATGTAATATTTGTATAAATAAAAAAATTTTATACTTTATAATTATTTCTTATTTATAGATTATTTAGAAACGTCTCTATGATGTTGTAGATGAAGTAATGTTTTTTAAATGAAAGGGAATAGACGTGGAAATGTTGGTTGATAGGAAATTAATAAATGATGAAACATAATTCTTTTAAGTGTTATAATTTATTTGAGATTCATTCGTCTTTTAATTTTCTTTTATAATTGTTCTTTTTATGGATCAGAATAGAACCATTCGGGATAAAATCGTTTAAAAGCTCAAATAGACATTCTAAAATTTAATTTAAAATGGAATATAAAATAAATCTGAATATACCAATACTTAAGGCAGATTATTTAATTTGAAAATATATTTTCTTTTTTGTATAAAAATTAGTTCATTTGGATAGTAAATCTTTCACAAAATATTATAATTTTTACATATTGCACATATATCTTAGATAAAACTCATGAAAAATTGAATTTGTTTGCATATATAAAAAAATTAAATATTCAATCAACGAAAAAATGATCTATTTCGCCACTGAAAAAAGTAAATCTGTTGAAGTATTTTATGTGTAACATTATAAATAAAATCTGTAAATAAATGTTACAGTGTCGCAACCTTTATGTTTTATCATTTTTAAAGTAATTTTATACTTTATTTATTTTCATATTTAGCCTTTAAAAATTAATGTCAGAAACTAATCTTCAAGAATGACAGATTTATTTAAGTGCTTGTTAAAGGTTATAATGTTAACGTGTATTTATTTCAACTAAAATGTTTCAACATTATTATTATTTAATCGTGCTGAACTTTGCCACTTAAGCCAATTCTAAATATTAATGAGAGATAAAACATAAAAATATCTTAATTAAGCTGTTTAAGGACATAACTCTAGTATCGTCTGAAATAGTATCTTCTGTGATTGTGTTCAGATTGAACATGCAGTCTTAGTGCTTAAACTTGTAATCTTAAATTTGAATTATCTGAATTCAAAATATTTTTAGAATGTTTCTTCATATTTTCTTACGATGTATTTAAATATTTATTGATTGAGGATGCGAAAAGTAATGCTGAGAATATTTTAAATTTTTATATGTTTTTATATTTTTAAAAAATTGCGATAAATTTTCCAGTTTTTAATTCCATTTTGTTCATTTAAAAAAAATATAAGTTTGATGTAATTTTGAGAACTAAATTAAAATCAGCTTGATCCCACTGTGAGGATTTGACGGTTTTATATTCACTAAATCAAGGAGCTTCACAAGGAGTTGGATGTCACGGTATTCAAAAATTAAACTATTTGGTCTGAATAGCGGATATATGATGACCTTAAAGATTTTCTAAATCTTTATTATTATCAATTAAGTTTTAAAATCAGATTTTATTTAAATTATGGAAAATTAATTTCATTAAGTTTAATGATTTTACTTCATAAATACGCCAAATCTCTCAATAGGGCTTATAATTGATATATAGAACGATGGTTTTGACCATTTTTATATTTTAGACCGTGATTGTTTTGGAAGACATTCTTCCAGTAATTATTTGATTTAAAGCCAGAATAGTCGAATATTCCAACAATTAGCGGAGGTTTTTTTTGTTTTCCACGTTTTTTTCAAAATAGTTTAACTTTTAAAGAATCCAAAATAAAACTTATTCAAAGAAATTGTTGTTTGCTTTGTTAAACAAAAAAAAACAGAGTTAAATTATCTATCTTTTAATTTTTTACAAATTGTTCAAATTATTAACTTCTAATGTATCGGAAATGCAAAAAATCGCATTGACGAGGCTGAGAGAATCGGACGCGTGATATAAAATAATATATTTAAAAGCTTAGCTGAAATTAATGAACTTTTTGAAGTCTGTATAAACCCTTATATTTTGCTGAATTTTCATAATATTTTTCGTATATTAATACTTAAAAATAATTTATATCGTAAATATTATATTCATGATTTCTTTTGTAAAAACTAGCCGTTTTACTCACGTGCAAAATGAAATCATTTTCTTTTTAATATTAAAATGTATTATAATTGTTGAAAATTTATATTTTAAACATTTGATTTTTTGATATAAATTAGATGCAATATTTGTGTGGACTCCCCAAAATAAAAGATATTAACCTTCATTTTCTTTAGATCAGGTTGGAGGATATGCTTATTTAGCACGAGTAAATTCACAAATATTATCTATTTTTCATTTTTAGGATATTTGAATATTTTATTATTTCTTAACGTGCATTAAAGTTAGAATTTCTTCATAAAATTTAATATATTGAGATTTCTATGATTAAATTTTTACTTTATTAAAACTTTACGATTTCTATTTTACCACACTTCATATGTTATTCTCAGATTTCTCTCGATTATTGCCGCCAAGTAATTTTATTTGTAAAATAAAGGGATTGATCATAAAAGAAAATGTGATGTGTGTAAATATCCTTTAAAATCATTAATTATTATATTTTGAATCATTTCATTAAAGTTTTGATATATTAAATGAATTTCAAAGAAATTAATTTTATAATCTTATGACGCTTTTTCTTAAACTCAAAATTTTAAAATAAAATTAATTTGTTTGTTCATGAATTACTAAATATCTCAATTCTTAAAATCTCACAGCAATATCTGTCTAAACAGAAAGAAAATCGTGACTTATTCGATGGGATAAGATACCTGATAAACGATTGGTGACCTATGAACTAAAATATAAATTAATTGAAATTAAAAATTAATTTCTCAAAAATTATCTCATGCATTTTCACTTTTATCGTTATATTAACATTTTAGTTTTGATAATTTCATTTGATTAAAAATTTGGTTGAGATTGTTCTTTTGTATACAGTTCATAAATTTTTATATCAATCCTAACTCGTTCATGAAATTCTAACTCTTAATTGGGCATAAACTTTTCTTTTTAATTTAAAGCATAACAATTCACGTTTTTTATATTTTAAATTTTAATCCTCCGCGAGAAGGGATGATTAACTGCTCTATTTCTTTTACAGAAAATTTTTAAATTTCAAAAATATTCTTTCATGTAAAAAATTAAAGAGATGTTGACCATTGTGTAAATAAGTAAAGCAAACCAACTTCAATGTCGATATTTTAATTTATCCCTTCTTTTTTCATTATTTAACGAAAATCAGTTTTTAAATCTTATTCAAAAAGATTCTTGTTTTTTATGATTTATTGATTTTTCTATAAAATTCAGTTTATTTAATTTTTTAAGAGATTCTTATAAATGAATTCAATATATGTGAAAATTTTAATTTCTCGATTATTTTCGTAATTTATTTTGTTAAGTGTAAGAGTGAATGATATTATCATTATTTTTTAATTATATTTGATATTCAACAACATATTTATTTTGTACCAAGACTTGAAATCAAATTTGGCATTTATGAGTTTCGGTTTCGTTTATAATGTCATAAAGGTAAACAGATTAAATATTTTTTCTCTTCTGAAATGAAGATAACTCAACGTGTAATTTAAATGATATGCTTAAAATATATTCTGGGCGTAAATTATAAAACAATCAATCATTTAAACACGAATATGTATTAAATTTTTACTTGTTCATATTCATATTTTCTTCTCTATCATCAAAAAATATGATAATTTATTCGTCATCTATATTACTCTATCAACGAAAAATCTCTCTATCTGTAAAAAATACTTCATCTTTTTTTCGTGGACTGCAAATATTTAATAGAAATAGATTTTCATTTTTATACTCTTTTAATCTTAAGGTGTGAGCATAAAAAATCTTTATGCAATATATAAATTTATGAATCGTCTCATTGATATAAAAAGCTGATAATTTTATAGTTATGTATGAATATAAAAGTTGCGACTATTCCTTTATTTGAATTAGTTTATGAAGATTTTACAGTGAACTGATATCATTGAAGTCTACTTACTTAAGTAAGCCAAAGATAGGGTTTGGTTTTTTTGATTGTGAGTCATAAACAACCCTAAATCTATCTTGTAAATATGGAAAGGGTGTAGGAAGGAGGTAGAGTTTAACGCGAAACATATTAAAAAGATCTTTAATGAAGAGTTTTAAATATGTGTAAACGTCTTTCGAAAGAAGCCCTTGCAGTTTTGCAACATACAAGCTGCACAAAAAATGTGAAAGTTTGTAAATCTAATAAAAACGTGAAAAAATCATTTCATTTTTGTATGATTTATGAAATTATGAAAAGTATAATCTAAAAATATTTCTTCTATAAATAACTAGAGAAACATATTCTCAATATTTGCAAATTATAAAGGCTCATTATTAAAAGACCATGTCGATTATATTCTTGATATGAACTTGAACCTTAATTTAATATTTATTTGTCGAATAATTATCATGAGAGTTGTTTGGATATTTAAATATTTTACAATCTCTGAACATGATAAATTTCTTTTGTTGTATCCTGATAAAATGTTTAGTTAAAAATGAAATCTCAATAAACATCGATCTCATGTTTGATGTAAAATTTCGTAGTGAAAATATTTAAAGTTTCTAAAAATGACATCTTTTTAAAATCTAGGTGAATAATACTTTTAAAATCAGCCAATCTTAACACATTATTCAAAAATAACTTTATTTCCGTTTCGAAAATGTTTAAATCATTATTTTCATGTTTTGATGACAACATAAGTTTATTTTGAATCATTCGAATGATAACAAAATTTAAAAGAAATATTTGATTCATACATTTATTTTAATTTAGATTTGAAGAATCAAAATTACTTTTTTCATTAAATTAAAAAATTTAATTAAGCTTGGTATAAATTTTTAAGTGGCGTAACTTTTTACGAATTATAAAATTTATTTACGTCGAGTTTTTTTGAAAAATTTTATAAAAGTGAAAAATGTAAGAAGACCGACAACTTTCAGAATCTATTTTAGATCAAAATATATAGAAATACAATTTTAAAAATTTTAAATACTATTCCATCTTTATTTTCAAAATCTAGAATTGTAGATCGTAAAATAATTTTTGGAGCCAAATCAGGCAATAAAATCATAAAATTAAAAAGAGTTTGATACTCGTTCCATCATTACACACATACAATCATCTGTATATTTTTTGAGTTTAACCTAACAGTCAAATTTTTCTGTAATTTAGAATAACACTAGTGCGAATAGACAAATTGACCTATCAGTTATGCACCAAGGTTTACACACATCTTCACTTATTCAATTGAATAAAAACATCTTTTTAGCAACGTTTGGCTAGAAAATTCAATAACTTTTTCGTTAAAAGTTGATCATTAAAAATTAGATATTATACTCGTTCTCCCATCCTTAAAATAAAAGTGGAACAATTATGAGATGGTTAATTGTTTCTTAAATTAAATATGTAATTTCATCAAAATTAAAAAACAATTATTTAATTATTTTCAAGCAGTATTTAATATTTTTCTCTTTTTGCAATCTTATAATATAGTTGCAAAAGGAAAAATAACTTGTTGTATTGAAAAATAGAGATTTTACCACGATAAAGTGTTTGGGTGTTGAGTTTTCTAATAATGAGTTGTCACTAATGAATGAGTTGTATGTTGAAACTCCTGTGAAGGTTATTTTT
This sequence comes from Neodontobutis hainanensis, assembly GCA_024349245.1. NCBI lineage: Eukaryota > Metazoa > Chordata > Actinopteri > Gobiiformes > Odontobutidae > Neodontobutis > Neodontobutis hainanensis. Next base: position 27,153 of record JALDNG010000809.1, read on the forward strand.
AGTTGATGTATTAACCTTAAATACAATAGAGACGAAGACAATTTCAGTAAAAAAACGAATTCGATCAAAAAAGAATTTAAAAGGAGAATACGTTGTACATTCCAGATTTTGGTTTTCAACGAAAGATCTTCAAAAAAATATATGAACCTACTCATTTACTCCTATAATAGGTTGCATTTCATACAATTCTCTTAAAACTCACTTCGAGGCCTTTTATCCTTCGAATCTACTAGTTATCCACCAACCTCGATTTTCAGTACACATTTAAATAAAAAGAGGATAATAATCGCCCAATGTTACAAATTCGTCTTGGTACCACCATTCGAGTCTGAATCATATGAGACAACTTTCATTACGTCATCAGAGAACAAGAGAGATTTTCGTAAACTGTGGGTTCGTAGACAACTTATTAAGGCACTTGTATTTACTTAAATTTCAAGATCTGTACACGAGAATTCGCCTTTACTTTTACTGTAAGAATATCGAAGCATTTAGGAAGATATAGATTCTGCATGAATGATATTATCTTAATGTGGAAGCGTCGAGGAGATAATCGGGAACCTGCTAGAGGTTAACCTCATCGATAATTAGAAAAAGAGCTGCAGAAACACTTGTATTTATTGATGAGAAGAAAAGTCTCATCTATGTAAAGATTAACGTCTGCCAAGTTCTATATGAATTGAATGTTTAATCAATGTGTTTTTTGAAATTAGATGCCAGAAAAGTAAAAGTAACAAAGTTACAACAATGTTTACCTAGTTTCACAATATTTTTTCTTTGTTGCGATTGTAAACTATTATAATAATCGAAATTGATACCAAGTCTATTATGACATAAATTTTCTGTCATTATTTCTTGAGCCTGTCTTTTAATAACAATAAACTAATCAATTATTTTTAAAGTTTAAATTAACGAAATTTACAATAAACTGAAATGTTTAAAGAATAGTTCGAGAATGAAAAGATAACAATTTTCGAATCAATTCCATCATTAAACAGCAACCGAACATAAGTTGTCTGTAATACATGTCAACTGCAAAAATATGTGTAAAAAAAAGTAAATATCAGTTTTGACTCAAGCTTGTGAATAGATAAGTGAGGATTTCAAAATTTGATATGTGAAAGACTATTGCATTTTGAAGAATCTCTTTTCTATATCATCTCTAATAAAGACTTGAATCAAGTGTTCCTTAAATCTATTGTTATCTTATTTTCTATAAAAAAGAGTTAACTTTAGTTTTTCTCGGTTGGGGCAGTCAAGGAATCATACATTTTGACAAAAGTCATGGCGACGCCCATCGTAACGCGGTCCAAGAAAAATTAAACACTGCAGATATATCTATTGCACACAGTTACTTTTAATACAGTGATACACAAAGGCTTCTTTCAATTACCTCATCTTCATGAGTTATTTCTGAAAAATTTCGAGAATTCTACTTCTCAGAAATAGATTATGAGTCTGCCTCTCTGCAATTTGAAATGAAAAAGTTGTCAAAAGATAATCTGAATATAAACACATATCAATGAATTTAAAAATGTTGCTGTATTCTTATGGTCTTTAATCTGCTCATGCAATATAGCAGCAAACCATGGAAAATTTCTGAGTAGCATAGACTTTGTCACGTACTATCTAGATGATGTCATAGTTTCCTGGATTCAAAATTGAAATCCATGGTAGAAGATTAAAATATATTTTAATTACGTTAAAGGCAGCAGTTAGGAATATTTAATGTATAATTCAGTTGTTTTATAAATCGAAAATTTAATATTGGGAATGATATTGTCTCACCATAGAATTTCCCAATCTTACCTTAAACCTATGGCATAGATATAATGCCAATACCTTTAATATGGCTGATATCAGATGTTTTACGAACTTGTAAATTATTTAGAGTTGTCATTTCTATACTATCTTTTCTCTTTAATCCTTGTATGAGCAACTTAAAAGGACATACTTTGTAAAATGGCATAAAGGCAAGAAAATTCCCCTTGTGCTGCGAATGAATCTATCAAAGATCATTCAACGTAGAAATACTTTTTCTCAACGCTGCCACTATTCATAGTGACCTACGCATCGTCGCTTACAAATGTAGCTATTATATCCAATAGAGATACTGATGTTAATGAAAACCTAAATATCCTCATCAAGAGTTCTGAAATAAGCCTAAATATTTTTCATCCATAGTTAAAGAATCTTTTAGAGTCGTGTTGGGAGCATTTAAATTTTCAAATTACCTTGAATAAAGAAATTTATATTGCAAGTTGACCACCAACTACTGATATTCTTATTTTTGGTTAAAAGAGGCTTTACTACAAAAGTGGCTGTTAGAATTCAGATGGGTGTTTACTTATCATGGTTATCGTATTTAATAGTTAAAGGCCAATGAAGAAAATGCGAATTCTAATGCTTTGTCTAGTTTTCCTCTGATACAAATTGAAAATAGGTTTTAATATTTAGATTTATTTTTTTAAACCTATCTCTTGTTTACCTAAAAACTAATATTTAAAGATTATAGAGAGTGAACATATAATTTGTTGAGGTGTAATCAAATATAAATATACATCATTTAAATAACTGGCATTATATGTTAATTTCTCTCTTGAATGACCAATATTGGAAATGAACAAATGAAATCTCATTTATAGTTAATACTTAATACATGGTATTAATAGAATTATTCCTTCCTATTTAGGGCTTACTTAGCTTAAACTTTAATACGAGAAACAGCTACATATTAATAAAACGAAGTCAATTGCCCAGAAAACACGTGTGGGATTTTTAAAATATTTGCAAATCTTGTCAGAATAATAATTAATGCCATATATATCACATCGAGTGGTGTAATGCACCACCAAACGTAACTGTAGAATCATCGGAGGGTAAAAAGTATCGTTTAAGCAAGATGCACAAAAACTTTCTCAACTTATTTGCAGAAGAATGCTATCGTTACTTGTCTATAAATATAAAAAAACTAGAAATAAGCAAATAAGATTGAAAGCAGTGAATTATACATTCAAAAAATTTGAAAAAGGTTTTGCAGAATAAAGTTTTCATGAATAATAGCTTGTTCTAATGGCCTAAACATGTTTCAGATACCTCCAGACAATTCGTGGAGGAAATGAAAACTACAAACATAAGATAACTTCTAGACTTTCTGACATCAAATGAAATTTTGTTTAGATTTATTTATTCAGCAAAGTGAAGTATATGGAACTGTTTACCATTTTAATTCAGCGAAAAAATGGCACACTTTTTTCGCACCGACCAAAATACAGATTATTTAAAGGCGTGTTTAGCTGATAAATAAAATCATTGAGATCTTAATTTAGATCATGCACAGAAACTAAATATAATACATAAGTAACAAAACTAACAATCTGATTGAGAATCTAAGCTGAAAATAGAAAATATATAACTTGTTAGAAATGAACTAATAATGAAAACAAAATTTTCTCAAGAGAGGTAACAAAATATCTAGGATCACGAAATATTCTGGTTAAGGTTAAAAAGATGACGCTGCATAATCAAAACAAACGAATTTAAGTTTTGTTAAAGTTATCCTATGTAGAGAGAAAGCAATGGATACTCAATTGAATAATATTAAGCTCACAAAATAGAGATGTGAAAAATTGGCCGAAGCTCTTTTGTCAAGGATCTTAGAAAACTATTTAGAATATCTCCAATCTAAGTCGAATTAGACAAGACGTACTTACCAAAAAATACATCTGTTGACATAATCAAAGTACACGATGATTAAACCGCCTTAGAAATATAGAGGAGAGTTTTACATAGAACTTATACCTTTATTGTATTTAGTCTTTACCTGAAAGAACAACAACAAAAGATTCAGATCAATATAAAACTTATTTAATTATTACAAATTGAATAATTTTTAAAATATGAAATATGAATATTTAAAGCTTATTTTAACCCAAAAAATTTATGTTGCAAACAGTAATGTGATGTTTTATCAAAACCTTTTTCTAAAAATAAAAATAAACCGATATTTTTGAATTTATTAATTACTGTTCATAAATTTTATCGTAGAAATTTATAACTCTAAAAATAAAATAATTATTGAATGCACGCTTTATTATCATATTTAGTGGAATGCATTAGATACTATGATTCAAATCAATTTTTCTTAAAATTCATATTAAATTCTATTTGTTTTTATATCATTTATGAATTTTTCATTGTTTTGAGATTTTATTTAATTCACAGTTAATCATCAAAAAACAATTTTTATAAATGTACTGATATATATTAACACAATAATTAATTTTAATATGACATGAAGCCATTTCATTTTTGTTTATATATATTAACATGTATCCTATAATAACTCACAGGAAAAAATTTAGGAAACTATCAAATTATAAATTCAAAACTCTTTATTAAACAATGATATAAAATTATCATCGACCATACATTTTACAAAACAGAAAATACTCGATAAATTTTTTATTTCTTTCAGTTAATATGACAAAAAACTTGTTTGAACTAGCAAAAATAGTCAAATAAGCGTTCCAAAGTATATAAATAAAAAGAATCTCTGTTAACACCACTTCATAAAAATATTTTTTAAAAATTGATAATACAAATAAATTTAATATCATAAATATATCAAATGACATCTTTATAATTTGTGTGGTTTTCAGATAAATTAATTCAGATTCAGTTTATTTATAAATTTTTACTTGATAAAAATTATTTTTCACAAAGATTTATGAGGTATATTAAGTAAGATTTAAATGAACAAAATTCACGTTATATTAAATTATCTATAATATGATATATTTAGTGTCATTTAATTAATACAGAGGTAGCGCAATAAAATTGTAAAAGATTTAGAAATCGATAAGAGGTAACAAAAAAATTCTATTCTTAATAATACCATTTAATTTTTATAAACACTTTAAGCATCTAAATTTATTTTTCAACTATTTTATATTTTCATGACAAAAATTAAGCATAAAAATATAAATTTTCAATATTTCACAGAGCAAAAGATTTTATATATAAATTATCTCGAAACTCAAGGAAAAATTTAATTCAAGAGATTCATATAAAACTTTTATAAATAATTGTAATCTTCAGTAAATAAATTACACGATTAAAACATGTGAAAGACTGAGATATCTCATGAGTATGAAAATTTTCCAATGATAACTTTTGATGCATGATAAGGTTGAAATTATTTTTAATTTTTTCGAAAAACATTTGGAGCATTAAATTCTGTTTAATTTAAAACTAGTGAGATATTTTTTCTTACTTAAATGGGACGAAGTTTTAATAAAATAAAATTTCAGCTTAATTTACGTTTCTTAATATGTTTAGGTTTCTATAAGTTAAATTCAATAGAATTAGATCTTTTCATTTTTTATTAAAATTTCATGAATACCTTTTACATTATATACTTCAAAATCTTAACGAAATTTATTCATAAGGTAACGGTGAAAAACATTCTGCTTTTATATTTCGCTTGTTATTGCTTATTATCTGAATATATCTTATAGATTTAATCAATTTAAATATCCATTAATTTAAATTTATCCAGAACATTTTTTGCAAAATACTAAAATTTCTTAGAACTCTTTAAATAAAATAAAATTTCTCACACTTAATGATCATAAAATGAAATGTTACTACATTGGGATAATAACTACCAATTCAACACAATCTTCTTGAGAAATAAAAAACATTCAATTGATCATTAATAAATTTATATGACTTACATCAGTCAATCATACTCCATATAATACTCAGAACAAAAATTTTTAATGATAGTTGGAAGTCTCTCGGCAAAAACTTGAAGATTGAAAAAATTTATGTAAAACAAAGGAAGCTTTAACAAAAATATTTATTCTTCTGTTTTATCATGTTTAGTATAATTGATGCACATCAACTTTTTAAAAGATAACTTTGATTTTCTTTAAATAAAAATCAAATATCTTTCACATTATAATTCACCTACATTATCTATCAAAATTGAAAAATTATTTTGTCATCACCATGTGATTCGGTAATATTCATGTCGATTATACATTCGTGATTACCAAAAATTTTAAAATATGAAGTAAATTCTCAAATATAATAAACTGTTCAGCTCAAACTTTTTCTGCCCTGTTTAAAATACTTTTATTCAAATTTTTAGCATGTCTTTTTGACGTGATCTTAAAAAAATATCACATTTTTTATTTAATTCATAGTAAATTTAAATTTATCAAAAGCGGAATGAATTATTTTAACACTCTACATTTGACTTGTTTCTTAATAAGTAGTTGAGAAACCATTTGAACATATATGTCTATGATGTTTATTTTCGATATTATAATTAATTTAAAATATATGATTCAGATAGATTGTGATTCGTTAGACCAATTTAACTCAAACTTATATTTGGATTAAAAAAAGATTTCTAGACTTATGATTTTAATGTCTGTTTTTCTGTGTTGATATAAGTGTTAATAATTCACCTTTTTGAAAAAACATTTTCTGAATTTTCATCATCAATTTTTTGAAAATTTATTTTAACTACAGACGAATGGTATATCATATAAATATATAACGAAGACAGACACACGTTACATTTTTCAATCCTAAATCATAAAATGCCAAAAAAACGTTTTCTGTAACTGGGTAAGTAAATCATTGTAAAATTTTTTTATTACTCATATTACTATGTTCAATGAAATATGATTTTACACATGAACAGACGTTATATCAAAAGTTGAAGTTATAAATGACTGTATTTTATTTTATCAACTGATTTTTAATTTGAGTTTAAATAGATATAATGATATAAATTCAGTTTATTTTTGTTTTAAAAATATTTTATGATTGTTATTTTTGCATACAAATTCAAGCGTTAAAATATTTCATAAATATCAGTTTTTTATGTTTTTAAATTTTCAAAGATTATTAAATTTAATTGTTAAATTTCATATTTAATACCACACCAACTTAATGAATCACATAAAAGAGTTTATAAATATGACATATTAATCGTTCAAAACTCAAGAATTAAAAATGTTAATATGTTTCAAATATTTTTACTCGAGTCACCATTTGATACTTATTCATTTTTAATTCTGATAAATTTAATTTTTTACCATAACGTTGAATTTAAAAATTTTAGTTAATTAGAAAAATATATTGAAAACAATGATCTCATGCATAAACATAATTGATTCACCACTATTTAAGTAATAAATAAAAGTCATAGAAAATTCAAAAGAAAAGGTCAGTTTTATCATAAGAACAACTAAATTGTATTTATTTGACAAGATACTAGTTATGTTAGAGAATGTAATATTCTTTATCGATGTATTCCCATCAAAAATGATATAAATTGATAAAAGAGTTTATAATATTTTAATTAATCAAATTTTAATCATTAAAAAAATATTTTTAATGGTATCAGACGAAAAATCTTAAATTAAAAAGTTGTCTTTAAGTAAAAAATGATTTGATGTAAATATTCGGAATAAGCAAATCCTTATAAAATCAACGTTTAAAGAAAATTAAATTCTATTAAATATATAATTATCATTATTCAAATTTTAACAAAGTAGTTCTATTTATATTAAAAGCTTGAAATTGCCACCAGATAAAAAACTTCGATGGCCACAGTTCATAATCTATGTTGGTAAAGAAAATGTATTTGTAAAATTCTTCAACAAATAATATATATTGAGATTGAAAAAATGAGTATATCTTAAAAATGGCACATTAAAATCGCAAACGATCGATTTTCATGTGAAAAGATAAATGAATAAAAAATATTAAATACCTCAAAGATACGTGAATACAGAAATACTTTAATTTGATTTATTATGAAAATCTGATTTAATACCCACTTTTTTTGATTTCTAGAGTGATTGTAAACCAATGTCGATTTTGCAATGTATTAATAGAAACATGGGAGAAAAATATTTCAATGTAATTTAATCAATCCAATAATATTTCAAAATAAATCTTAGCATTGACTTAATAAATAATGATTTTTTTTAATTTTCATCAATAATGTCGATAAAAAAAACACATTAAATTTTACAATAGTTTAGAGACTTAATTTGAATCTTTGTGACTAGATCAAATATTTATTGATATAAAATGGATAAGTAAAATTTATTTGAGACATGCGCTTCTCAAATAAAATCAAATCGAGAATAATTTTTTCCCCCATAGATATAAATTAAACGCAATTTGAAAAAATTTTAATAAAAATGATAGATTATACTGCAAACATATGAAAATGATCAAACAAATAAAATTTCAATATATATTATAAAATATTTGAAAAAATGGTTGTGGGTCGAATTTATTGCAGACAAAAGATGTTTTACTGCTCTTATATATTTCAAAAAAAAGACATAAACTATCCATGATTGATATGATATCCAAACACGTTAATCCGGGTTCGCTAAAAGTTAATGATCGTTAGAATAGGTATAAAGTATTGACGCAAGAATGGTGAAATCACAACACTGTAAAACGTTCATATAAATTTATTGATCTTTCTTAACTGTGACAAACACTAAAAAAAAAGTAAACTTGTAGTGGCATGTGTAGCGAGTTGCTCGATATTAACACAAGAAAGGAACGATATCTGTTTTACAGTTTTGGAGAGTTTCTCTTGAAATAAACTCATCACAAGACATTCTTAAGCATTCTTGGTTCTTCTTAAAAATTCTGCTGATTTATACGATCCTTAATAATTTTTTTCACCCAATCAATTCAAAATTATTTTGTTTTATTGCGTTTAATTCCTTCTTATTCTATTTTAGCTTTTCAAAAAGTAATTATACTGACTACAATAATTTTATTAATTCCTTGATTGTTATTCTGCCTTTTTTTCTTTATGAATATCTTATATAAACATAAGTTTCTATATGATAAGAACGAATCTGAGTCTTAAAAAGCAAATAAAATATTCGTTATTTTATTTATAAGAAGCTGAATCAAAAATTCAAATCGTGACGATCTAGTTTTTTTATTTCAGAACGAGAAAATACCTGAACTTAAGAATTTGTAATAATGTACATTGTATATGTAAATAAACGGGAAATAGATTCGAAAATTTTGAATTATACTGACAAAAAAAGTAGAAAACATTCAGAAGTTTGCTTAAATTCGAAAGAAAATAAAAAAATATTTTAACTGATAATTGTTTTCTTTGACGTTCATTATTTTATAGATTTTTAAACTCATTTAAGGGATTAACTTCATCATTTATGGTATTTGATAATACATTTAGGTGATTATATTCGTCATATATCGTATACAGATAATCATAAGTGTTTTGGGTAATGGTTTTGAGATTTTGTTCATCACTCAATGGAATTCAATAATAATTATACGGATTTTTTAAATCAAATATGGGAATATGATTGGCTATCAATGTATTTAAATAATCCTTAATGTCATTTGATCTATCTATTATGAAATCGAATAAGTCCATTTAGATAAACATTCTGTCATCTAAGGTGTTTTGATCATCATTCATAGATAACTTAATCTTTCTTAAATTTTCAGATACGATGAACTTAAAATGGTATACATTTAATTAGTTAAGAATCATCATGGATGTCTCATACATGAATAAAGAAAACACAAGTTTAAGAATATCGGTATCCGATTAAATATCAACAATCTTAATGGGACATAAAATGTGTAATTATTAGTTTTAATATTGATAAGAATAATTATTCAAAGATTTCTTTTATATTAGTTGTGATTATGCTGAGAAGTAAAATTAAGTTTTTATAGAGTTTTAGCAATTACTTAATAATCTTTTCAATAAACTTGACTGTTTTGAGATATATTTCATAATTTTTTCAAAAGACTAAATAATCTGATATCAACTTCATTATTTTTTCAACCAGTTAAATAACCAGAGCATTTAACGTCATAATTTTTTTGTCAACTTAATATTTATTGCAATTAAACTAATAATATCCTTAATTCATTAAATTATTATGAACGATTAAATAATATTTTTACAATTTATCCATGGTAAATCAACTTAATATGTATATTTGAGAATCGAGCCACTGAAATCGATTTATCAATGCATTCTTTATTTCGAAAAAATAAAATATTTTTTTAATTTAATTACAATCTTTTATCCAGATGTTTTCTAAATAAACCGCTTGTGCCTAATACATAGAATTTGATTTTTCTTTTACTGAACCTAAAAACCGAAAAATGGTAAATATAATAATTAATTCATCATCATTCCAAATGTAAGACTATCAAGGTGAAATTGAATAAAACACAGTTTTCATATCAAGCGAAATTGATGAAGACACAAGTTATGAATAAAACTGCAAAGCAGGAGAGAAAACCTTGTATCTTGTAGAACGAGAGGACAGATTATAGTAAAAAGAACAAATAAAGTTTTAAACAAAAACAATGAAATAATAGATTTAAATTCACAAGAAGTTCTTCATTATCTGATAAAACTTTATTTTTTTAAGTAAATAATAGACTAATAACACAATAATTCAAAAATAAGAAAAAATCGGACAATTATTTTAATAATAGATTGTTATCAAAATGTGTTAGTATTTAACTCGTGAAGAAAAAGAACAGATTCTCGCTCAGGTTGAAAAATAATATACTGTTACTAAAGTTGAGTTTTCAACTGATGTCATGAAAAATATATGGAGTAAATTATTCCTATGTTCCATTGACAGATCTCTACATCAGTTTAAATATCCATAAAATATAAATTTGGTACCTTTAGCGAAAGAGTAGTGACTAAACAATGTATACTTAGCAGCATATTCTTTGGTGTATCAGAATATGATCATTAAACAATGATTTATATTTCGTTTATCTTTGAAGTTTGGTTAATAGTGGTTTGTAGACCGTACAAGAAAAGAAATAAAAAATGGGAAACACGTTTATTTGAGTGTTCTAGCCTCATGGAGATTAAATATTTCCAAAAGGTAGAGATTCTGATCTATGGATGCTACATCTAAAATTCAAGTAATATCTGTTTGTGTTGGAGATATCAAAAGAGCCAGGGAAAAACCTGAAAGAATGTTTTTTCAAAGAGGAAATACTTTTTTCTTGTTTTAATCATAGACTACGCTAAAATTCACTGAATTCAATAGTTATTTTGAAAACCAGGTTATAGATCAATATAATTTCATGTATCTTACCATCTTTTAATAGTTTTCAATACACTATAAAACGTTTATGCATCTTTTTAAATTATGGTTGGCAAAGTGGATAAAATTAATAGATTCAATCTCGGAAACTAGTAAATTAAAATTTTGAGAAATCCATTTAATGTTTGCGCATTTTTGTTGTTAAAAGATTTGATTTTTAATGACATGTGCGAATTTAAGTAAAAAAATGAATTATTTTATTCACTCAATTTATTATATTGCAATGTTATTTTAACTCGATGGCTAAATTATAGTTTGATTGCAAAATATATTAATTTTATTGTAAAGATAATAAGGTTGTTACAAAAACTACCTCTAAATTGAGTATGGATTAACATAGCTTAATTATATATTTTTGTGCGGCTTTAATATCTGGGCGGTATTATACAGATAACATCAATGTCTAAAGTCATGACACTACTTCTTTTATGTTTGACAATATATGAGGTACGTATTTAGTTAAATTTCTCACTTAGTTTCTTTTAAATCGGCTTTTATGAACATTTTTTAACTTTTCATCTCATTAGTTTTCTTGAAGATTTTTTATTTTGGTCACTTTACTCTTTTAATTTTTTATGCTTCCATATACCTATCGGCTAATGATAATTCAAAAAATATAATAAACGACCTTCTTATTTTAATTTAACAGTATCATGATTAAAGTATTTTCTAAAATTAATTAAATAATAAGTGGAACTTTATTCCTAAACTACACTATTTTATGTTTGAACATTTAATTTTGTACGATATCCGGTGTTAAGCAAATTATCTGTTAAATGAATATATATTTGTAAATTTTTTATCCAAAAATTATTATTTTATATGCGTATATAATTAAACGCAAAAAACACGCTCTTGCGCAACGAGCGCGCGCAATGCATTCATAAATTAGACAGCATATTTTTTATAACAAATAAAAAAATTTTTAAAGATACATTGAAATATTTTTCTTTCAATCATTTGAATAAAGAATTTTATTATAAATTAATAAATTTTTATTCATTTATTTTAAGAATTATATTGCCAGATTTGTTTTTTATATCTTCAATGTTATTGAATATGTTTTCGATAATAAAATACAATTTAAAAAGAATAAAAAAAATTTACGAATAAGTTTGAAAATTCATAAAAATCTAATTACAGTGATGGTATTTCTTGATTCTTTAACGAATGAATAGTTTAAAAAATTTTTCGAATAAATAATAAACTTGTATTCACATATTAAACATATTAAGTGCAATGTATTATGTAAGCTTTTGAACCTATGCCATTATATATTTGAGTTTCTATGATGTTTTTTACAAATAATATCATTTCGAATTGATAAAATCAAAATCTTTCAAATTTATGCGCACGTATATCTTCTTATTCATGAATTATTTCATTTTTATCTTATATTTCTGCATGATTTTTTCATAATAGGATCAGAATAATCAATTCACATATTATATTTTAGTTTCATAAATTATTGAGTTCATATTTTTATTCATTAAACTCATAAATAATATATTATTTGTTTTCAAAATAAACCTATGTTTTATATTGTCGAATTTAATAAATTTTATTTCGAAACAAGGTTCACTTTTCTGATTCACGTTTTGACTGCTATATTTAAATTTTTTATCATGTGCATTCAGATAAATTTAAACGAGCTAATCTTCATTGTTTGTCTTGTAGAAATATTAGCCAAAAATTATATTCGTTTTATAAAATTTTGGCTTTAGAATAATAATATTTTCACATCATCTTATTTTAGCTTATCTTGGATTAAAACTATTTAACATATTTTATTTGCGCAAACTACGTACGAACTATTATTAAATTTATTGAAACTTATTGAAATTATCATTTTTATATCTCAGATCTAATCTACGATTAAATGTTATACTGTCCTTTGAATCATATTTAAAATGATATAATAATAAAAATAAAATTTATAAAAAAACTCATACAACCCTGCATGAATATAATAATTTTATGAATCATAAGTATATTAAAATTTACAGCTTATAAATACCTTTTAATAACATGAAGGGGATTAATCCATCAAACGACAGTCCAACAAGTTCAACTGAGTTAGTACCTAATTCTGTTTTGAACCATTTTAAAGTTGATGATCAACGGGTATGTATTTAATTTGACATATATTTTAACTAGAAAACGCCTCACAACACAAGATTGATTCATGATATGAAACAAAAACATAATTCTTCTCTTAGGCTTATCTAATATACCTCTTATAATGTTTTCAAATATTTATCGTAAAAACTAAAATCAATTTTTTACATTTACATGTTAACAAATATTGATATTTTTTTATAAACACTTGTAAATATGGCTCATTGCAAATTAATTTTTAAATAAAACTCTTCATATGGAACATTTAAATCTTTTTAAAATATTTTTACATATGGATTATAAAAATATAACTTTTTATCTTTTACCTATCATATATTACTAAAATTGTATAACGCATACAAAAATTTATTGAATAAAATACATGAAGCAGAAGATTTTGTTTGATAAATTTGTGGAAAAAATAAAAATAATCAAAAATAATTTTTCCTTTCAATACTTAGTTGACTCCTAAATATGAATTAATTATCACTTCAAACTAATTTATCAAAATCTGAACAATTTAAAATCTGTCATGAAAAGCATTTATATATAAATTATAACATTATCATCATCATTACTTCTCCGTTCATTAAATATACAAAAGTTTATTTTGTTTTTTTAAACATAAAAAACCAAGTATATAATAAAAATTAAGTTATATCGATCAAATTAAAGATTTAGTTGTTAAATAATTATTTTGTTAGGATTGACCATGTAATATAGATTTAAACATACATTATCGTTTTTTCAAAGGATTATTTTTATTGTTCCTTTTAAAAATATTTCTTTTAAATAGCGTATATATAAACAAATAAGATTTTAAATATTTGAGGATATTATTTTTTAAATATCAATCTTAAATATTTTAAAACATAAATACGTCAACATTATCTGATTTTTATCAAACAAATTAGTTCCCATATATACATAAAAAATCTTATTTTTAATTTTATTTAGTGTCATGACATTATTCATAGATAAATGTTCATAATTATTTCTAAATCGAGATTATCACAACTCACAATTAATGTATATTAACCAGATAATTACAAAAGAAAATTATAATAATGTTTTAATAAATCCTTTACTACTTAAAAAATATTCAACATATGAAAGAATTATATTTTCTTTTTTCATCTTTATATATTTATGATTTAATCATTTTGATGATTAAAACTGTATTATAAATCAAAATAAAATATGTTATAATGTTTTTAAAATTAAAGAGAAATAGAATAATTTATTTTATTTTCGTAGATTTAGTTTAAATAACAGATGTTAAAAATATTTATTCCCTTCTTCATTAAAATCAAATAAAAACTAAATTAATAATATAATTATCTTTAATTTTTATGAATTCAATCGAAAACGTTTTTTTATTAAATTATGAAATTTAATAACTGAAGTAATCCAGATTAAATTTTTTAATGTAAATATTAGATAAAAATAAATTTACAAAATAATTGTAATTATAATAATGTTGTTCAAAAAGATTACTTAATTATAATTCTCATAATTTTTATAAATTTCAAAGTATATTTGTTTTTTGATACTATTTTATTAAGATTTAATTATTTTTTGTTTAGATAAAATTTAAAAAGAACTATGTCTTAAGAATCATTTATATATGCTTATATGCAAATATATACCTAAAAAATTAATATTTTGTGTCAAAAATAGTTAATCTTAATTGCTTTGGAATGGCTCAGAAATGTAAAAATTATTTTTATGATAAGTTCCCCACCATTTTTTCATCAAAAGAGTTGGATGTATCCTTTTTTTTAATAATAACTTTTAAAATTGATATTAATCTTACTTTATATATATTGGAAATAATAAATATATTTTTTTTGTGTTTATATTTTAATTTTTTTACTGTTTTTTTTTAAATCAAAAATCTTCTTAAATTATATCTCATATTTTTTAATATTTTATTACGATAGAAATTACAAATTATGAAATATAAACATTTACTTTTACACATAAATTTTATTTAAATTTCATAGGAACTAGATTCATTTGTTTATAAAACACCAGTATTATTTATTTTTGATGTAGGTCAATAATTTATCAAATGAAGCTTCTGATAGAGTATGATTTTTTTTAAATTGAGTAATAAAGCAAAATATCTTTTACATTTATATTAAAATCGGCGTTAAAAATGATAGATGTCACAAAAATCACCATGATAATTCTAAACTATACAAATTTTGAATATCATAATATAGCTTATCTTAATTATCGTATGATTAACGACATCAAAAAATACAACGTTATGTGAAAATTATATTGTGTATATATTGGAAGCAAATTTATTATCATTTTTTATATGAATTAATCTTTTTTAAATAGTATGTTAACTCAAATTATTCTTAAGATGTTTTTAATGATATAAAACAGAATAGACTAAATTTTCATGAATATAGATTCAAAAAATCTTAGAAGATATACTTCGCGTAAATATTTACAATAATTCCTAGAGTTGGACATACAAAAATATTGATCCTAATGTAATAAAATATTATAATTAAAATATGTTATAATTTATATTAAAAAATTAATAAATGTTTTAAGAATGATAAAAAATAACGATGAGTAATTTTTAAGAGAATGAGTCATTCCTTTTAATATTTTCAGTGGTTATTCAAAAGTCCGTCTAATTTGAGAATATATATAAAATGATTTATTCAAATCATACATATATTGGTTTTTTGCAAAATATTGAATATATATAATCATCGATTATGCAAAATTATATAATTCCATATACATGTAAATTATAATTATTTTCAATATAAATTTAATACAGGTTTATCTCGCTATTTTTAAAACTAAAACTCTTCTTATGATCGCAAAAATTAAAACAAAAGTTATAGTGAGAGAAAATTTTAATCAATATATTTATTATGGTTTTCTTGTAATATTCTCTGTTGGTTACACATAGAAATAAACATTTTAGATTATATTCCAAGTTTTAATAAAATAATTTTTTTGATTAATATTTTGACATCATGTAAGAAGTTTATTTTTCAAAAAATAGTTTATTATGAAGATTACTAGAAAAGACAATATCTAATATTTTTTTAAATTTAATTAATATTTTTTTTAATTAAATATTTTTTTATAAACCTTTATTGAATTATCGAAAATGATTTACAAATATACTACTAATGTTTAAACTCTTTTATCCTATTTGGTTTTTAATTTTTATTGACATAAAAATTCGCAGATTTTATATTTTTAAGATATTTAATAATCAGTTTGTTATCAAAAATCTGTTTAATATTAATTGTATTTTAATTATTATTTTTATTGTTGTATTTTATTATCCATTTAACTTTCATTTAAATAAATATCTTAAAAATTACTTAATTTGTTCTTCTTAAATGATTGTAATATTTCAAAATGAAGTATGCTTCAAAAGATTCTTTTATTTATGTCACTAATATTTTTAAAATAAAGTATTAAGCAATAATACATAAATTTTAGGTCAAAGATATTCTTTAACTTATTTAACTGAAATATATAAACATTTATTATTTGTAATATGATCAAGACATCAATAAAATTTATTTTAACATGATCATTCGATGTTGAGATTTCTTTTGATATTATTTAGATTAATTTGTTTTAAAAAAATATGTCAGATATATGTTAAATAAAATTAGGGAATCCAAAGAGATGTGGATTTAAAGTTAAACAACGTATCTTTTTTTGATAATTTTGAGGATCTCATTACGAACCTCACTCTTATAAAGGTAATATATAGAGATGTTTGTTATATTTATATCTTATATTTTTAACAAATTTTCATATCAAAATTAATATTTATCATATTTCTTATTCACAGGTTGAATTAATGCATCTTAAAGAAATGGTAAGTTTAGTTGTGATTTAGATAAAGAAATAGATGATAATGAAAGAACAAAATAATTTAAATATCTGAATATTCTTTGATTGGTTTTTAATCTTTTGACGAACGAATTATATAAATATTTTTAAATTATCGAGGGTTCTAATTTTAAGATGTTCATATCATATTAAAGATATTTTTGTAATTTTTAATTTAAAAAATTGTTTTCTAAATTCAAAAAATTTATTTATATGGTCGAATTTTATTTATAAGATTCAAAAAATTACATTTTCTGTTTATACTTTTTTATCTTTACAAAAAATAATGCAATTTTTTCCTCTTCGCTCTTAAGTCCTTCTAGCATTCTGTTTGGTTTTTATTGAAAATTTATTTTTATTATCTTCAAATGTGTTATCAATTTGAGAAATATAATAATTTTTTTAACTGATTTTTTAGAAAACTCTAAACATGTATTTACCTTGACATTGAAAATCTGAGCAGATAAAAAACATTGTTATTTAAAAATTAAATATATTTTACTGAATGTTATATTTTAAAATTTCTCAAAGCACATTTATTGAAAATATAAGAATTTTTAATCGCAAACCAAAATGTTAAATATCTATTCTTTCAAGATAATTTGTGCAGTTTTGTTGTTTTAAGAGATTATTTGAAATGTTTCTAAATTGATATATATTATAAATTTTTAAATGGTAAGTCTTTTTGATTTAAGCATGTTATATTTATGCTTGTAAACAAAAACTAATATCCTTTATGTCGACGACTATTCACTGGCATCTTATTCATTTGATTTCAACTTTGTATATTATAATTTTTCATATTTTTAGAATAGTTAAATATAATTTGTATTTCATATCTTTGGACAGTTTAAGTCCAATATCAAATATTAAATTTATTCATGATGATCAACATGACATTATACCTGTGAGATTATACACAAAATTGTCATCTTATTTTTGAGATATAAGTAATATATTTTAAAGTTATTTGATCATTAATTATTTTTGTTATTCAAAATTTTTTCAATTTTATTGTTCTTACAGTTTTAATTATAACTTTATTCACATTTTAATTACTGTTGAGAATTAATGATGATTTATTTTTACTTTGTACTATGTAAAAATTTTATGCAGCTATTGACGTATTTTCTAGACCTTATTTCAAATTATGAATATCAAAAAATGGAAATAATATTTTTATATCTTTTTTCGAAATCTAAATATAAAGCATATTTTGTAAAGTAGCTCTTTCCACATAGATTATCAACAAATAATAACGAGGGTATACAGTGTTATAATTTAAATGGAAATCATTAAAGAATTTTGTTCTGCGAATTTTGAAACGAACGGTATCTCACAAATCAAATCAAATTGAAACCATTTAAGATAATAAGAATAATTTAGTCAGCAAATCTTTACAAAATTAAAAGTAAATAAATTTAAACAACAAATTTCTTAAAAATTATTTTATTTTTGATACCGCTTTGTATGCACTCTGAAATTTTCAAGGTTAGATAAAATTCAACCATTTTTTATTTATAGATCAAATAATTGTTATTTAAGTTCACAATACAGAGGATAATACTTATAATTCTGAAATTTTATTTTTATTTATTAATGTTTAGTTGATGTTAATCTGATAAAATGCTCTAAAAATTAACTTTTATAGCTAAGATATAACATTTTTCACAAAACTTTCAAAATAATGAAAACTAATAATATCTTCTTATCAAGTTAAATAAGGCTTAAAATGAATCTGTTGCAATTTAAACGACCTTATAGATGACTTATATTGAAATCCATACAGTATATCATACCATCTATCTTAGTTATATATTATCAATCTTTATGAAGATTGATGTTAATGAAAATCAAATTTTAAAATCACAAGAGTATGTCTTATTCTCCTGAAATAATATTTTTTTTTATATATTTCATTTTAGTTGAATGAATATTTTCTCAACATTGATGTAATTCTCAGATAGAGAATGTTAATCATCTGTAAAAGTATGAATTCTTCACTCAAAATAGGATTTAAAAATCATAATTATAATATACCTTAACAGTTTTTTAAAAATTTATTATTTTAAATAATATCAATAATCTAAATTAAAGATTTTCATCATCTTTTAATTGATGATTTGTAAGTTTATTTAACATCAGAACGAAATATAACTATAAATATGCAATAAAAAATTTATACAATTAACAAAAATCTATCCCTATACTTATCTAGGTAATCTAATTGTATATCTACCCTTTAAATTGCATACAAATATTCTGCTGCCTCCGTAAGATACGTGTTTATCCTTTTTATGGTAAATTTGTGATTTATTTTCAGTTAAATACACAAAGCAAACAATTAAACAATTAAAACAAACATAACCCTTTTATTCAAAAATATGTTTAATTATTCGACGACACAAAATTTTTTAAACTATTTATGACATTTATTCAAAAAAATATCTCTGTTTTATACATGCTCGAATTTCTTCTTTTTTATAAACCTTATCAATGATCAGGTATTACCATATAACCAAGAATAGTTATAATGTTGCTTGTTATATTCATTTGGGTGAAACCAATTTATTGATGCAATGAGATCAGAATACATCGTATTTTGTTTAAGATAAGGAAAAAACCACATTTTTTAGTTAAATAAGTTTGAACCCATTTTTTAGAGGATACAGAATACATGAAAATTACAACTCATTTATTTTATATTTTCTGCAAATTCATATAAAATATAAATATTTTATTTATCATCATAGCATTAATTTAAAAATATCGTTAAATATATGAGAATATGTATTTTTCATTTTTATGATATAAATTGTTAATACAGGCATAAATTTTGTAATAAATGGATAATTGTTATCTCTGTATTTTCTCTCTTTTCCTTCTTTTACCTGCTTAATAATTGTATTAATTTGTTAAAATTAAAGAAGCCTTCTAACTAAGCTCTATAGTTTGAAATTTAAATTGTCGAAAATTGTATTCACCGTGATAGAACTGGAGAGCTTATAATATTTTGTCAAATATTTGGATTGCCTGATATTAATAGATAATTTTGGACGATTTTTATTCAATTATCAAGTTCAATTTAAAGTTAAATGATTTCAGATAGTTTCAGTTAATCTCTTAGCATATTCTATAGTAAAATATTGCAATGATATTTAATATGAGAACTTAGATAAAATATTTAAATTCTTACAGCATACAATTCACAGACATATATCATGGACAATCACATTTTAATACATTTTGATTAAAATATTCTGAAATATTTAAAATATAGTTAAATGATTTCTTATGTAATAAAATTGCATGACTGGTTTTTATTTTTATCGTTTTAATTATAATATTTGTTCATCAATTAATAAGATTTTAAAATTTCTAGGATCAAAGTTTTTCAAATTTAAAAATATTTTAACCCTATTTTCTGATGTAAAATACAACAATTACCCATCAAATTTTGAATTTTTTACAAAAATCAGTTTCAATATTTATAAGTACAAATTAATTTTCTAAATTAAATTTGAATGTTACTTGAAAGATGAACTAAATTTGATAGAATTAGTGTTTCATATTTATCGATTAATTTGAATTGTATTGAAATATAGGTAAATATTACTATTTTTCAATAAAAGAATTTATTTACGCGAGTGAAAATTCTCAAGAAATTAAATATGGAAATATTCTCTAATTTTTCACTTTTAAAAACAGATTTTTGCGAATTATTTGTGAATGGTATCTTTTATTTTTGTATCTTTAATTTTATTTCAATACATTTTTTACTGTTGCAAATATTTTAATTTGAGATTTTAATTTTTAAAACAACAAATATTGAAAGGTTATGCACATTACAAATTAAATGCATTTTTATTTAATTTATAAATCTTTCTTTTAATCATTTGAAATTTTGTGTGTATCATTTTTATTTTGAAAATTTTATAATCTTTCAAATAAGGTGAAATTTCAAATTCTAAATATTTGTAGATATATCATTGATTGAATGAAAACGACAAACATAGAATTAATAAAACTGTTAAAAAATAATGAAAATTTTTTTTAAATTTAATTTCATGTTTTTGAATGAATCATTTTCTAGTTGATAATAAATATTGAGCATTTAATATTTAGACGTAATTCTAGTTTGTATATCGTAAAGATTAATATATAATTATGTAGATTTAATTGCTTTTACTTTTAAAATGGTTTTAATGAAAATTTATTTGAAATTTCTTATAAATGGCCTATTTTATCAATCATACCAAATTTATTCAAATGGTTTATTAATAATGGCAAAATGAGATCAATCAAATATTTTTTTTGTAAAAATAATTTAAATTCAATTTATTATATTATATATAGTTTTGAAATTTGTATTTAAGTCACAAATATATATTTCTTATACAATTGAAAATTAATGATAACAGTCAAATTTTTTAAATTTATAATTTATGAAAGTTTTATTATTTATACTATTTACCATTTATTTTTATATTCATATATGTGAAATTATATATTGTTTTGTGAAAATATTTAAAATTTACCTGAATATTGAAAATAATAAATATATTTTCATTATAATCTAAATTATCCTCTTACTTAAAAACTTGAAAGCATTTATTTTAATAAATAACAAATTTTGTCTTCAATATAATCATACTTAAAATAAAATTAACAGAAATTTTATAAAATAAAATTCTTCATGATCAACGAATTAATGTTATGTCAAACTAAAAAAGTTTAGACATAAAATGAATTATTTTCAAAGATTAATGATTAAATTAAATTTTAAAGTTTGGATATTTGAATTAAAAACAAAAATAATCAACTAACAGTCGTATAAATATATTCTGGTTAAAGTGCTCGTAATAAGAAAATTTGTAATTTGTGAAAATGTAATGTTATTTTTTAAAGTATTTCAAATCTAATATTTATTTTCTATTAGTAAATATAAATTATCAAATAAATAGAAAATCATACATAAATAAATAAATAAAAATTTAATTTACGCATATGATTGATAAAAGAATAATGCGAATACAAGATAATGTAGCTTCAAAAAATTACGATCCTAGTAATTTGAACACACATAGTTATGCAAATGTTTGATGGAACAAAAACACATTTTATATTTAATTAGGTTATGATTTCGATGACATTTTTTTAAAATGTCGTAAAAATGTAATAATTATTATTTTCAAACAAGAAAGAATAATGTCAAATGTTCAAATTTTATTGTTTGGTAAAAACATGTGCTTAAAATTATTTATAATAATAAGTAATCAAATATTCTAACAAATATGAAAATTTTAATCAGATCATTTTAGATAATAATACGAAAATATCTATTAGCCCTCTTTATAATTTTGATTCATTAACTGATACAAAAGTTACCTATAAATTCAAATCATAATATATATCATTTACGATTGACTCTTTTTATCATTTCTATTCAATGTCAAAATTTAAACAATATATAAATATTAAAATTCCATATCATATATTGTACATTAAATAAAGAATGTCAGGTTTATTAAAATCCTTTATTTTTGTAAAAACCTCAGAAAATTTATAAATGAGTTAAATATCTGTTGTCTAAATTAAGATAAAATAAGATCATGTTTAATTAATATATTTTCACGAGCTTCAAAATTATCATCAAAAGAAATAATTTTAGAACACAGAATAATGCAAAATATAACATAATCATTTATGTTCTTAACAGTCTGTAATATTTTCAATTATTCCGTTGTTAATATCTCCTATGTCTTCATTCACAAATAAAAAAATGTTCAATATTCTCTCTTTTTTTATAATGTGTGATAAGGTAGTTCTTCGACAACTATTGATTTTGTCGATTTATTTAAAATAAATTTGACAGTTAAATATAAATATATATTGGGTTTTAAATAAGTAAATTATTTTTAAAACTAATTATTGATTCGTTTAAATGATAATATATCTCGCGTTTGAACCGTAAGTCTTTTGTGAAATGAAAATTATTTTCTTATTAAGTTACAAGTATACATTTATATGATAAAAATCAATTTTTATAATTTTACAATTTCTTTAACAAATTTATCAATTAAGTATGTTAATATTTTTATGTTATTAGATTTTAAAAACCAACTATATTTTTAACGTTTAACTTATAGATGTTTAAATGTAAAAAAGATTGATTTGATGAATCCTTATATCAACATTGAAAATAATAAATAAAATAGATAACATAATATAAATTTAAAAACTCAAAAGATGCAATATTTTAAATCATTGCAACATTCAAAACACATTCAATTTGAAATTAATAAAAATTTATTCTTTTTAAAACTAAATTTATATAAGATTAAAAAACCGTGTTCATTGTTTACTCATCTAACTTTGCAAAATACAAGTTTTCTTATAATAATAAATAAATTGAATTATTTTTCAAAATCATAGATATGGTCAATTTTAAAGTTGGAATAAAAAAATATAAATATCAAATATATTTTTATTTTCATTATTCAAAATACATACGTATAATAATCAATAAAAAATAAATAAAGGTATTCACTCTGTATATGGAATAAAACGTAAAAGGGATTTTTTGAAATTTTTGAAAGAAAATTCATTCTTAATAATTCTCTGATACGTTCGCAATTCTATGGTATGTTTTTGAATTATATATCAAATTCTTCTGTATTTATAAAAAATAAATAATCATATAAGGACTATAATATTCCTTCAGTTTTTTCAGCAATTAAATATAGAGATATTTTTAAACGATTTCAATACAGTATTAAGATATAACATATTTAAAAACCTATCCTCAATACTTCGTAAGGTCAATAAAATATCAGTTATATTCAAAAAAATTATTTATTTGGTTTTAAGATTTAAGAAGTAAAATATCAAAAATATCGTACATAAAATCCCAGCGATCAATTATGGGATGAAATCTATAATTCATACTTTTTAAGGCCAGTTAATTTGAGGATTGAATATTTGTCTTGATGATGTATAAATCTGAATTAAATAATTTAAAACAAATAAAATATAAAAGAATTAGTTAACAGTATAAATTAAGCACGTATCCATGTATAAAATTTAAAACAAAAATAAATAATTTGTTATTTATTAAAATTAAACGTAAAATAAAAATTCTAATTAGTAAAGATGAAGAATATTATAATACATACATATAATGCATTTGTGGAAGTAAATAATATGCCATTAGTTGTAAGAATTCATAATAGAGGCTTATAAAAACATTTTAATTAGAGTCAGAAAACATTACTTAGAACGTGCATAGAACGAAGATGGTTCATAAACTCATAAATATCAAAAATATTGAAGTAACAAGATTATTAATTGAAATCAATTTTTCACAGAATTTTAAAAGATTTTTTCTGCTGACAGCTATCGCTTATATAATATTATATTTCAAGATATTTTTAGTAAATAATAAACTTTATGAATGATTTCAGATAAGGTAATTATATTAAAAATATATTTCATGGTGTCTATTTTTATTGAGTAACTATCCATAAATGATAAAATTGTAGTTATCTAAATATTAAAATATTAATTTTTGTTTATTTATTAATTTTTCGTGTCTTTTTTAATCTTTATTCTAAAGGAGAAATATAAATATATCTAATTATTAAAACATAAATAAATCTTAAAAATCTCCATATTAAATTATATATTTTGACAAGTTCAACAGTAACAGTTATTTTTGTATCTTTATAATTGAACACTTAAATGATTAATTTATTTATGAAACATTATTTCACAAAAGTGATCTGGCCCATCTTTTAAAAATAAAATTTGATATTGATAAAATAATCTTTTAGCAAAATTTATCAATAGTTTTAAATTTTAAAATTCTTTGTTCAATTAAATTTAATAAAACAGAAAATAATCCTTTGGAAATTTTTTGATTTTCATATATATTTTAAAAATAAAATGATATTTAAAACGTTTAATTTATGTTTCTTGATATTTTGATTATTTTCAAATATAATATTTTCAAGAATTTTACTTTCTTATGAATTCTTGCAACGCTAAATTTTAATTCATAACAATTTATCAAAAAATTACCAAGTATATTTGATATTTGCTTTTAACTTTAATCAGATCAGTTTAATTTCACGTGAATTTCATAAATGTAGGAGTTTCAATTCAATCTGAAATATCAAAAACAATAAAAGTGTCTTGAAAATACATTTCTAAATGAATTCATAAATATAAAACGAAGATGACAGAGGTATGTTTGAAAATTGTAAAATTTAAAATGATTTAATTACATTTTTATTTATATTTTTCTATGATCATAAAAGTTTATAAAATATTTTATATTTTCTTTTATTTTTGTATAAATTAATAAATTTATAAAACTAAATGTAATGTTATTAAGAAATATGATTAGCTAATTCACCTAAACTGGAGTTTTTATCATTCCATATTTTGATGAGGTTGTTAATATTTTAAATTTCGATAAAATAATAATTCAAGGTAACTATGATTTTAAAATTTAATCGTTTTTAGTCTTAAATTAAATTAGATAAAAGCAATAATTAATGTTGTAAATTATATTAAAATCAAAAATAATAAAAAGAGAAAAGATACATTTTATTATTTTATTAATTTATTTAAGACATGAAAATACAATTTTGTATGTTTATCGTACAAAAATAAATATTTTTTATATTATATTTCAAAATTTATAATTCAATGTTAATATTATTTTAAATTATGTATAATTTCAACCGATAAAAAATTATAAAATATAAGTAAATTCTGTTTATATTTTAAGTAAGTTTTGAATTCTGAAAACTATATATTTAAATTACTTATATTATTTTTATACATTAAATATTTTATAAAATTTAATTTAAAAATAAAATATCGATTAAAAAAATACGAAAGTTAATGAATATATTTTAAACTAAAATTTATTAACATTTTTCAAAGTGCTGTTAAAATATCGAAAATAAATTATTAATAAGTTTACTTTGAAAAATTTGAAAATTAACAAATTTCGGAGTTTGAAAACATCTTCTTTTCAAAACATAAATGTTTAAAATTTATATGTTTTTTTATATAATATCAAGATTTAATGAATATGTACATGAATATAATATATTAACTATTCTACGTGATTTAAAGTTACAAATGATATTCTTTAATGTTTAAGATAGTTAACTTAAAATGAATATTAAAAATAATTATGTTGGGTTTGATGAATAAAAAGAGTACATAAAATAAAAAGAAAATTTTTTTCTACTTTGTTCATTTATAATTCATAAACGTTATTTTCATCGAACTAGCATTTGAATAAATATTAAACAAATAATAACTATAATTTAATTAATTATTTTAAAAATAAGCTTTATATTTTGCATCATAATTAATCAATACAATTTAAATTAATACAATAATAGGTTCTAGTCATGAAAATTAGAAAAATAATAATATGAAATATACCATTAGAGTAATAGAATTAAATAAAATAGTTCATATAAAGGCTAAAAATTTTAGAGTTGATTTTGTAGAAATTTGATGATAAAGTAGTTAATTACAATATTAAAAATAAAAGAATGAAATACATCACACTCAATAAATGAATCTCTAATTGATGCATATTTAAACTTCTGAATTTACAGTCAGAACTTAATTGAAAATCTTTTTAATCTTTAATAACATTGTATATTATGTTGTTAAATATAACCCAGAACGCATATGCTAGTTTCTAATTTAATGTACATGAGAATGGAAATATTTTATGAAGTATAAACTTATAAATAAACAAATAATAATTAAATGTGGACATGCTGTAATAAAAAGTTCAATATTAACGATCTAAAGCAGAATATATAATATTCTTGATCATTTGAAATAAAGGAAAATAATTTTACTGAATGTTTTGTATGCTTTTTCATCGTGATAAAGAGAATATCAATTTTACAGATTACGAAAAATTTATAGATGACAAAACCATAAAAACACAAAATTATAAATCTAAAAATGTTTACAGAGTCTTAAATATAACATATATATTCACATATCATTAATATAGGTCTAGACAGGATAATCCTATAGACAATATATAATTATTACGTATCAAAAATTTTGATAAAGCTAAAATTTAATAGAAAAGATCGATAAGATGTTAACATAAAATTTTAATCGTATTTACATTCGAAAAACCAATGTTAAATTAAACATGAAGGGTTATATTTAACTAGAATCTGATCTAATATATAAATTTTTTCGGTGCATTATAAATATGATAATAAGACACTCAAATCATGGATATAGAATGATAAAAAACTGAAACTTAGATTACTAATAAAAAGAAAGAATTATAAATTTATTTTCAAAACGATAAAAAATATTTTTGGACTTTCAAAAGAGTTTTGAAAATTTTATCATTGGCAATCTATAAATTAATTATTGGTTGTCTCTAAAATTAAAGATTATACAATGATAAAAATTTTTTATAAGTTTACTGTTTTAAATTAAATATATAAAAATCTATAGGATTAATTTGATTTAATTTAAATTCGTGGGTTACTCATTCGCGAGTTCTAAATTTTAATAATGTTACTTAATAAAAATAAGAAAAATTAAAAAATAATATATGAAGTTTAATTTTTAATTTGAATAAAAATATCAAAAATAATAGTAAAATGTAAAAACATGTTTTTTTCGTAAGTATTAATTTATAGATATATATTTAAAAATGTAAAATTTTTATGATAGAATAAAATAATTGAGGTATTCATGTTACTTGTGATATCTAATATACGATAAGGTCAATTTTCCACTTTCAAATCTGCATTTCGAATAACGAAATCAATACCACAGGGTTTAGAAATAAAAAATATCCTTTTTTTATTATATTTATTAGCTGAAAATTATTTAACTTGGGATGGATTTTTTTTCTTTTTATTTACATTTGACAATACAATCGCCAGATGCCACGTGTTTACAAATATAGACAAGTAAAAAATTATAAGAAATTTTAAAAGACATCAATCATGTTTTAGACCCTGATAACACCTAAAAGAATTGGATTTAGATGTTGAAAACAAAATTAAAAAATCCTTCTCGTTATTTAATCATGTCAATGAAAATGAATTTTTATCTAAATAAAAAGAAAAATGTTCAAAACTGAGTGAAAAAATGTCCATTTCATACATAAATTGTTTTGTAAAGTGTTTTAAACATCGCTGTTTTCCAAAATAAACAGGTTTAAAACCTATTTTGACAGATTTGAAAGGTCTAATTATTAATTATTACCAGATAAAACTGCCTAGGTTTATTATTATTTACCGTGCAATTAATATATTGACGAATTTTTAGATGATGTAGGATTAGGTTCAAAAAAGAGTCATAAAATCATACAATTTTTGCGTATTTTAGTGCAAATTCTCAAACAGTAATGCTCTTTATAAGGCATGTCGTAAATGTATAAAGTAAATAATAAAAGAGGAGATTATAATATTGTAAATCGAATAGATGAATACCTTCAGTGATGAAAAATACTATAATCGAGGAGACTATAAAAATACGATGAAAATATTTCTAGATATGATATTGTATGATGGAATCTTCTGATCAAAGTAAAAAATGTTCAAATGAATTCAACAAGAATCTTAAGGTGTGATGATAACCAGACTATATATTTCTTGAAAACTTAAAACGCAAAAAACAAACATATGGATCATATTTGACATGAGATGGTCATTATTTCAATGTTTAAAAATGAAAAAGTGAAGTTTTACTCATAATAATTAGAAAGCAAGTGACTCCATGATCCGTTATTTTTAGTGATGAATGCGAATTGTATGGATAGATAGAAAACTATTTGATCTATTTATTGCAATAAACACATTATCATAGTGTTAATATCGCGTCAACTAAAGAGGTTCATACATAAAAAATGAAATATTCTGTATAAATTCAAAGAAAAATTTTTCTAAATATTAGGCAAACGTCGTAGTATCTGTTCGCTTCTCATCTCAACCCTTTAGTGTTCATTAAAAGACAAGATAGACTGAATAGATTTGAGCTTTTAATGAATTTCATCAGTGATTACACATGATGCTACCTTATAAAATAATAGTATTGATGATCAAAGTTTTTCAAAAATATTTATATTTATTCTTGTTTAACAATTCAACTCATTATAAAATACTGGATCTCGGAACTTATAACATATCTAAACATGACAAAATTTTAATTTTTACGTTAATTGTAAATATATATATATATAAATAATTTATTCAGATTAATAAACTACCATAAATAGGTGTATCTCAATAAATCTGTACATATAAAAAGAGCTAAAAGTAGACAGGCGTATAGGTATGTGTAACCAGTAAATTGCTACCAAAATGAATTTATACAAAAATAGTTAATTAAGAATGACGTTTTAGGAAACTCCTTAACTGTTGAAATATCTCTGGTTCTATAAGATTTAATAAGATTAGATAAATATATATATAATGTAAAATGAGTATTATTTAAACGCAATGAACTAATTAATTTTAAGTAAATCATTAAATGTAATGACATGAAAAAAGCTGACAGTTGATTAGTATAGTTAATAAATTATAAACATGCGTAATTTTAATGGCAAAGATGACGTCAAATCTACTATATATTTGCAAAATTCGATGATCGAATGGTTTTATGAAATATTCCAAAAAAGTATACTAAATTAAAAATTTTTTTCATATATTCGGGTTAATTATTAAAAAATGTAAAATTGAAAAAAATGGATAAACTGTATTATAAATATAATTAAAAAATATATAGTTATGAAATTAGAACACTGTATACTTTAATAATATTCTTTATATGATTTTTACAACTACCAAACATCCGTAAGTTTCGTGACGTAAAATTTTTTATTTGTTGATTGATGATTATTCAAGATTAAAGATATCTATTTCACCCGCTTTATAACCTAACTAATTATACATAATCTTGCGCGTTTGTCTCAAGTAAATAATCATATTTTATCTAAAATGCCAATTAATATACTTTATAAATATAGTTTAATTTGATATATGATATATTATATTTTTCATTTTATTTTAACCTACGTTTAGTAATAATTGGTACTAGATTTTGATACAGAGATTTTCATTCATTTTCGTCAATTTTTTTATTTATAATTTGAATACCTATTTATTTTTTGAACAAAAAAAAGTTAACAGCAGCAGAACTGAATCAAATAATAGTAAAATCCAACGAAGGAAAACGACATCCGAGATAGCAGAATGGTTTAATTTTAAAAGAACAACAGTATCAAGTGTAATATCGTTATAACGGAAAACTGGAAGGATATGGGCGAATCCCTGCAGTGGACTAAGAAACAAGTAAAACGAAGAGACGTTTTTATCAAAAAAAAACATGGTTGATGAAACTGCCTGTGTTACCTTAAAAGGCATTCAAAACAATCTAGCCACTATTAATATTTCGGTTTCGAAATCAAAAATTTGTAGAACATAAAAAATTTCGATTATACTTTAAAGCGAACGAGTTTAATACCTGAACGCGGCAATGATACCAGAACAATTTACTCAAGATTTGAATATTGTGGCTTTTATAAAATTACTCGAAGAAGTAGATGATCCTCTATTTTTATTCATTGACGAAGCGGGATTTTGTGCAACAATGCGAGCTTGTAGAGGATACTCTAAAAAAGGTGATCCGGCAATTACCTACTCGTCTGGGTTAAGCTCGCCTAATGTTTCTCTATGTGCTGCAATTAACAAGATCGGTGTTGAAAAATTTGAAAAACTTCTAACTGCGTATAATACATCGTGTTATAGCCAATATATAGATAGATTTGTGGTTAAATTGGCAGCAAAAAATATGAATAGAGTCGTTTTGATCATGGAAAATATCCCATTTCATAAGAGTGCCTCTATTCAACAAATAATCGCTAATAATGGACATATTCTTTTGTATCTTCCTCCTTATTCACCTTTTGTCAACCCAATTGAGAACTGTTTTGCGAAATGGAAGGATTTTGTTAAATATGCAGAACCACAAAATGAAAGAGTGTTAATGAATTTGATAACATAGTGCGGGAATTCAATATCAGCCGACGATTGTTCAGGATACTAGCGAAACATGATGCAATATAACGAAGATCGTTGAATCGCGAACACATAATTATTAATAAAATTAATTTCTGACTATATATACAGATTATTTGCGCATAAAACCCTTGTTTTTTAAATATAAATTTTAATTATTAAAAAAAATTTTGACGAAATTGAATGAAAAATTGACGAAAATGGATGCAAATCCCTGTAAGTATGTATATAACAAGTATTTATTCGTCGAGATCAGGCAATCGACCAGGTTAGCATTAAATTTATGACAGCAACCAATCAAATGTTTGTAAGAACAAAATTAAATAGATATTTTATGCAGTGTCGAAATTTTCATGTTCCATACATCTAAATTTAACATAAGCAGATATTAACTAGTTGAAAAGAAGTTTCTTTTTGTTTACTAAAAATACTGAAGCAAAAAATGTTAAAGCTATTTTTGTCAGGTATAAAAAATACTGAAAATCGATTCTTATCTACCAATGTAAAATATCATCGTTATTGAAAAAAATAGTATGTTGCATATATTTTTCTTGAGACTGATTTACACGAGAATCGAATTTTGCTGTGTTGTCAATATATTGAGATGTTTTAAATATACAACAGGAATTCTTTTCTTAATTATATAAAAATATATACAATCAAAAGATTCTTTTCAAGCAAGTACCGAAAGTGAAAATTTGCGAAAAATTACTATGTGAATGTTTGGATGGTAAGTCAGGGTTAAATGGGATTTTTAATCCGTAATAACTCACCATCTAAGTTTTTAATCACGAGATCAGCCTAAACTGAAAAATTCTTTATAGTAGTTTAGAATAAATGCTTCCTTTTTTTTTAAAGTTATGGAGTGTTAAAATATCAGTTTATTGAAACTAATCAATATCTATGTTTGGTTGGTTGTATAAAGATTCGAATACTTTTTATTTAGGTTTTAATATTGGGTTTATAATGTGTTCATCTAAGGAATAATAAATTTTGAGTGATTACCATACATCACAACGTTTTACTATTGTTAAAATACTTTGATCAACTATAAACTTTCGTTCTCTCAAAAAATTTGTTGAAATCACTAAATTGAATAAATTCACATCTTATTAATCTATAATAAAAATTTTTTGACAAAAATACGACACTCGTGTAACGCATGAAGAGATTTACAAATTATTAGAATAGATTGGAGGTTATTTCAAAAGAAACACATGAAAAACAGCTTTGTATAGAAACCATAAATTACGATTCAATATTAAAATTAAAAAAAAATATTGGTGTCACAAACATCTAAACACTATTGATAGCACATATAATGAGCATGTAAATGAAAACATTTTTATGGGCGGTAAAACAATTTCATAATTATCTTTCATAAAACCTTTGAATTAGTAAATAAACTATATTAAATTACAAATAAAACATATTCAAGTAAAAATAAACCTAAAAAGAGATTTGCAAATTTGTCGATAATATAAGAGGCCGAATCGATACTAGTTTTATTGTCATGAAGAATTTATGGAAATAAATTTGAAAAAATTCTAATAGCGATTTTATTGAAAAATGATTTTAAACATAATATCATAAATTATTAAATAATAGTTATTCAACTATTTAAACAGTGTCATCAGCCTTAGTGCGTCAAAAATGAATTGGTTTTTCGAATTTTTCTGTATTACTCGAAAGTGTTTTCTGATGATGAAGAGAAAGAGAGATGTTGGCAATCTATTTAAAGAATTAAATTACAATGAAAAAGATGCCAGCGAGTGAAGAGAAAAAGCATTTCATGGCGATATGATTATACTGATTTGACAAGTATGTAGAACATAGATCTAGATTCAGTGATTGATCTATGATAAACCAGTTAATCTTCACCTTTCAAATTTGATGTTTTGGGACCGAAACATTCACTCTAAAAATCACGAAAAAGCATACGTATTTGGATTTAAAGTCGTCTTGGAATGATACAACCTTGAATTAATAAAGTACTACTCTTGTCAGAAGCATGTTCGAGATCCGTTGTTTCGACTATTTTAATTGGTAATTTTACATTTCTTTGGATATAAAATATACATCCATAATACGGAAAAGAATAAAGTACAGATAGTACAAGAAAAGTTCCACAAAAGAATATTCTACTTTTTTTTCCAGAGAAAAGTAAGGGGCCAAAAAGTGACTGAGTAAAAACTAGGATTGAATATAGTATCGTCATGATTGAAAAATACGAGGGAGTCTCCATTTCATAAATTTCCATTTCCTTATTTACCAAGGATATTCCACATACTAATAGTGTTATACCGTTCATCTAAATAAATTATTGAAAAAAATACTGATGCAGCTATTGATAAAAATATACCTGAAAGGAAAATATATTTCATAGGTTCCATTATTTTTTTACTCGCTCGTATCCGAAGATTATCGGGTAATAATTAGTTGATTTTTTACTAGTATATATTTTTATGATTTATATGTGTTAGAAAACTTTTTGTATAATTCTTTTTTAATATTTCGGTAAATTGGTACTTAAATTGTGTATGATTTAACCGTACTGCCTCTAAGGGAGTCACAACCATAATTTCTTAATTTAATGATTGACGTATTAAAAATCAGAAAAACTACCGGGTTAAAAATTTATTTCTGATAAAAAAATTAATTTATTTAGAACGTATCGAGTAATTTTTAATTTTCCTATCGAAGTCGATAAGGAATAAAACGAATAAAATGATTCCAAGTATCTAAATAAACTGTAGAAAATAAGTAAAATTTTACCGCTCGAGAATTATAACAATAAAAGTTCATAGTTTTCAGTCACATATCACTAATTTTAGATTATATGACGATGATGACACATTAATGGAAATATATTAAACATTTGATGATTAAAAATTTATCTGCTAAATTCCAGTCTAAAATTTTATTTCCTCATCGAATTTATTGTTATTAAAAATTATTTTAGCAACTCATTATCTTAAAAACCACGCCTTAATTTTATGAGTGTCTTTTACGTTCCATCGTTTATTTTAATAGTTATTTATTACCACGATAAAATGAGTAAAGAAACGTGATAACTTTTAAAAGCGGCTGCATACCAATATTTTGTTGATAAATAATTATCTCTAAAGTATTTCTACAAGTCAGGCGAATAAAAAAATGATTACAGAAATAGTAATTTTAATGCTTGACAAACGACTGTAAACTATTGTCTTATTTAACTATATCCATGAATTCAAGCTACATTACTTTGTCTGTCTTCAGAAATAATCTACCATAAAAGGAAACAATGATACAGAGTGATTTACTGAAATTTACACAATAATATTTTTAACGTTATCGAAGTATTTCAAATTAGAATGATAGATTAAAAATAAATATAAATGTTGAAAATATGTGGTAGACAAATATACAGACATACAAAACAATCTTATCTTTATTTGTGCTTAAACGAAATTATTGTAGTTATCTGATCATACCAAATTCCATATTATAATATTAAAAATAATAAAACAATGAGCGAACCGTTAAAGAATAATACAATTTTTTTTTTATAAATTCGATATGAAAACTATACAACGATTTACGTTACATATTCAAATTGAGGCCTTAAATGATAAATTGTAAAACTATGATTTTCTCCGATGTAAATACAAAATATAATAATCAAACAAAAGCCATACATATTTTATCTAAAACTCATCTAAGAACAATTTTTTACTTAATTCACTATGAAACAATACTTTTTGAACACAATTTAGTTAATTCCCTCTAACAATCATAAGATTGAAAATTTGAAATTTCTTTTATGTCAATTGACTATATAAATACATATATTTATCAGAAAATAAAAGTTAAAAAACCGAAGAAAAACAAGTATTTTGTCATATAAAAGAATAAAAATAGGCAGTAGATGAATATCAGGACAGAAAATATGGCCTAATATTTTTATAACTATTGGGGTTTGACATGCTTTAGAGTTCGCTCCCCTTATATTTACACGACATCTTTTTTATTTTTTATAAATATAGAATCAGAATGTGTCAGAAGATAGCTATAGTGAGGCATGTTTTGATGAAATTATAACTATTATTCAAATAAAATTAAAGATAGTGGATTATTTCATGATAAATTATAAAAAAATGAAGGTATTTGATAATAAAAATTATTCGTTGTCTAATAGCTTTATGAGTTGACCATGAAAGCATTTCCACTTTATTTCAAAAATTTTTTAACATAAACATAATTTTATTCATCGTTCTGAGCATCCTGATTATTTTTATGAAATTAAATATGAATAATTTTTACGCAATTGATATTCTAAGTGATTTTTATCTTTTATAAATTACATAACTTTATAATTTTAAGATATCAATGATAAAATGTATGTTCTGATTTCAGAAAAAGTATGTATTTATAATATATACTATTTGCATCATATCATGAAAATATACGCTTTTTGAGATTTCGATAAGTTATCTTACATCATAAATAAACTATAAAATCATCGTAGCGTAAAAAATACAAAATTTCTACCATGATATTTGCAAAATTTTGAAGATGTTTTGTTGTATTAAGTGTTGAAACTTAATTTTAGATTTTAAATAAAATATCACATGACTTCATACACTCAAAGCTATCTTAATTGAAATTTAAGGCAATTAAATAAAGCTAATTTTAAGGGCGAGTTTCTTATTTAAAAAGATTTGTGTAAAATTACAAATTCTTTTGAAGGAAAATTTTTATGTTCGTCTATATTTATGAAGACATTATATTTCAAAAATATATACTCCGAGATATAACCATGAGCGAATAAACAAAATACAATTATAAATAAATTATGACAGTTAGTTATGTGTTATTGGTTGGATGAATGACGCATGTTCAGTCAATTGAAGTAATTTTTAACTGCGCGTGTGTATTTTTGATTTTCAATGACTTATAAATGTTTTAATCTTCTAAAATAATTAAAATTAATATCCATGAGGCATATAAAATATAATTAATGTGAGTTTTATATCGAAATCACAGTTATATGTGTAAACTAGTTTTTTAATGTTAGTATCCAGACATTATAACATAAGGTGTTGATAAAAAGTAAAGATTAGTTTGTATAGTTTATGTATTATAATGAATATATTTAACTTGAAAATTTCCAAAGAGATTTTCAAGAATGATGATTATATAGAAATGGAGAAAAAGTAATTGAGATTAAATATGTTCTATAATATTTCTGACACTTGTCGAAAAAGAGTATACCTTATAAATAGTACAAATTTTTTCATTATTAATTATATCAGGTCAACTATATATTTATTTAGAGTTAACTTGAAAGTAATGATAATAAAATATCATCGAATAAAAAATTTTATCAAATTATTGAAAATAAAATAACGAAGATTTATGTTTATCACAACTAGGCCAGAATAAAATTGTGCGTTGTTATAGATTCATTACATGTTTTTATAAATATCATAAAAATCAATTCGAACGTATTTTTTATCGATTATCAAGGAATACAATCTTGAATTTATATGTCTAACTCACATATTTGTTTTTATAATTCTCAAGTTAAGACTTTTGTTTGAGATCATATTTACTTATTTTTAATGCAATTTTACAAAATTTCCCGTTGACGATAATTTATCTAACGTATTCAATTTCAAAGTCTGCCACATATAGTTTATACGACACGAAAAGATTAACAGATATAAATAACAAATAAAAAACCTTCTCTTTCCTACGAAAAACAAGAGAACTACAAACTAGCACTGAATATAATGTTAAAAAATAAATAATATTTGAAAAATTAAAAAATACATAATAATTAGCTTCTTCGTATGTTTATAGATCAATGAATCTACAAATATCTAATTCTTGTATAAATATAAAAATAATTATCTGAGTATATCACAAACTCCACATTCTGCTGTTATGTTTTATAATCTTTAAACTAAAAATTTGATGTCTTAAAATAACTTCCATTTATACATTCTGTTTCTTATCGTGTGGAAATACTGGTTTAAACATACTATGTGATCATTTCAAAAGTTAACCGAAAAGAAAAGGTTGCCTTTTACAGATGAATGGATGGGTTAGGTTATAAATGAGTGAATGTTTCATACAACCAAATTACTAGTATATTCATTAAGAATGAGTTAAATTGTGGATAAAATACTGCATTCTATGTTTCGAAATACATTACGTCTGCAATATTCATTTTTGAAAGAAACCGTTATGTGTGTACTTACTCCTTGCTCAACAAAAGAAATATTAAATTTAAAACATAAAAATAATTTATATTTATTTAATATTCCAAAAATTTAATAAATAGCATAAATGACCATTTTTTTACAACTAGAGAATGGAATGCAACGTTGCCCCAATACTTAGTGTTTCAATGTTTTTTATAAAATTAAAGTTTTTGATTTGGAATTTTGTAAATTTACTAATTTCTTGAAATTTAAATTGTAATTCCACATTTAAAATGCAGTTCATAAATTAATTTAAATAAAAACTAAATATCAGTAGAAGAAATGAACCGTTTTTAAAAAAATAAATGTTACTGGTTTTCTTTGAACAAAATATCTTAATTTTTTAATATTCTAAGTATATGTCCAAATAAGAAGGTTATAGGCATTAGAGAAGACGACAAAATCTTTTTATGTGAGATAAACCGATATTATAATTAATTATACTGAAATAGTCTCGGCTGCACGTATATAATATTTACAAAATTTCTTCTTCATCGGAGAATTAGATTTAAAAAAATACATAAATAAAAATCCTACATGATTATAACTAAAGATTCTTAAAGACTTATTAGTAATCACAAAACAATGAAGTATATTTCTGAAAGAATAATATATTTAAAACATTTATGCTTTCAATATTATTGATAAAAACATATTTAAGAAAATCCGTGTTACAATTTTGAGTCGAATTATTTAAAATATTTGATTTAATCAAGAATACTTTTTTTAAAAATATATGGTTCACATAAATATTTTTATTTTTATGTCATCTCATAAAAATATTCCATTTTTATATCAATGTTTTTTTTTGACATTCAAATATTGTTAATTTTAAATTTTTTATACACATAATATTTACCTGAATTTAAACACACATTATATACATTATAATTTACGATTTAAAAATGATTACTTTTTATTTTTAAAATATAATATAAATATTGTATCATGAACATATACTTTGAGCACCTTCGATTTTTAACCATAAAATTTAAATCATCCATATTTCAATATTTATTGTTTTAATATTGCATTAAAACACAAAAACTTTTTGATAGTTTGAGGAGATCTGTAATAAAACAAGCAAATGAATTATAACGAGTAATCTATTTTTAATTTAATAATGAAAACATAACTAAGCCATCAAGTTACATGTTAATAATCATTCTAAGTTAGATTGATAAAATCGCTTTTTTTATTTGTTGGGAGTATTAATAATATACACTCGAATTGTAAAAATTCTTCCACTAATAGGCACGTGGTTTATTGTAAAAAGACTTAAATTTATATAAATTTACACTTATTAAAATGTTAAGCATTTTTAAATAATAAAGATGAAATGATTACCAATATGCATTATAAGTTTTAATTTTAAATTTTTCATCATAATTTTATTCTTAAATATAATATTGGTATAAATAACAAAGTTACTTGAAATAATAAAATTGTGATTTTTTTTCTTCCGTGTAAAAAATTTTTAAAGAATAAAATATAGAACGTTAAGCCAATATATTTGTATTCTGAGAGAACGAAAAACATTATATCTAATTATTTTGAATTCTAATTTTATATTTTTATCTTTAGTAAATCTTAAATATGTTTAAATGTGTATTTATTTTTTAATTTATATTTTAAATGAAAATAAATGATAGATTATTGTCAAAGATATTTACTAAAAAATGTTATTTAGCAATCATTAAAATTTTATTAACATCATATAGATAATTAGTATTATCTTTTGAATATTGCTTACATAAACGCTGAGGATACTTTTATTTTATCTCAAATAAATATATTATTTACCCTTATATTATGATCACTCTCAACATTTATTAATTTAATTATAAAATTGAAATTATTTCCTTTATAATATAGATTATTTTTATTGTTAATTTACATGTCAGTTTTATATTAATTCTGTTTCTCAAATGATTTGAAGAGAATGAAAAAATAATAAAATTTTAATTATATATTTACTATTAAGTGGTCAAATATTTAAATAAATCTGAATTAAGAACTTTATTTATTTGACAATATAAACATTTTTCTTATTCGGTA
This sequence comes from Neodontobutis hainanensis, assembly GCA_024349245.1. Classification (NCBI taxonomy): domain Eukaryota; kingdom Metazoa; phylum Chordata; class Actinopteri; order Gobiiformes; family Odontobutidae; genus Neodontobutis; species Neodontobutis hainanensis. Next base: position 66,750 of record JALDNG010000809.1, read on the forward strand.
ATTTTTATAAAATATAAATTAACTTGAAAAAATATGGGTATTCCTCTTATGCTTTAAACAGTTTATATTATGATTAAATAGTAATGTTGGTGTATCTTTTTAATCAAAAATTTATCTATTAAATTTTGTTGAAAAATTAGATAAACATTTACTATATTTAAAATTAATTGTTTTCAAGACATAAAAATAACCATAGAATTTTTAAATATCTATTTTAATTAAATGAGTAGATAAGGAGTGGTTACATTGAAATTATTAATCCAATAAATTTTAACATCATTTTTTATACATATATAGGTAAGTGACTGGTTACAAATCACACACTCTTCAAATTATCATATATATTTCAATAATAATATTCGCATACATTATTCATTTTCATCATCAAAAATATACTGTATAATATTCATTTTATTTTCTAATTTTTTGCAAAATATTAATCTGATCGATATAAGAACACTTCATGTAAAAAAGGAAAAAATAATTGTTTTAATTCAATAATTCCGAATATAAAATTAATATTAACCCTTTTTATTGTTTTTCTAAGATTTACCAAAAATTTAACAATAATTCTATTTCATAACATTTCATATAAATTGTAAAATATAAAATTTTATTGCAAAATATTTTATGCGATTAATCAGAATTTTATTTAAATTAAACATTAACATTATTGATTTTGTAAAAATTTTCGTCTTTTAAAAAGGTTCTTATAAGAATGATGGATAACTTTAAATATAAAATAAATGCAACACATTTTTAAAAACATGATTAAATAGAAATCACCTTTTATGAACATTAAATTCATATCAACATCAATAAATAATAAAATCACATAAACGTATTCTGGTTCATTATAATTTTTCGTTGCCTGTTTTAATAATTTAGTATGAAAATATTATAAATTATTAAATTATCATAATATATATAAATATAATTTTATTAAAATAATTATCACTTGAAATTATTCAATAAATATATTTCATTCTTTAACTTATCTTTTGAAAAAAATATGTTTTGATATTTTCAAGAAATTTAGAAAGTTAAAACTTCATTATCATTTCATAGTTTAAATATGAAAAATTTAACACATTTTTGTTATTTTTCAAGTTTGATAAAAAGTACTGACATTTAGAATAGATAATATGAATTTAATCAATTATGAAATTTTGCCAAAAAGTATATATATGCTCAAACTTATATTTCGTCAATTTTTTAGGGTAAGATTAATCTATCAGATAAATATGTTGAATGAATAATTATCATCATTTTAACAAATAACTGTTAATATTTAGAAGATTTTTAATTTTTGGTGATTTAAAATTTAATAATAAAATAAATCAATCAAAAATAAAGTATATTTCAGATTGTATTTTTTAATATATTTTTTATTGGTTAAATTAAATCTAATACTTATTTTTTTCGTTCTTTACTATTCTTGAAAACATATTTGTCATTATTTATAAATGAATTAACTTTTCTTAATGTATTAATTTTTTCAACCAGTGTAGAATTTTCAAAGTCTTTATAATCAATCATTATATTTTCTAAATAATCATGATATTTACGTTAAATTGAAAAAAAATATCAATCGTATCCTTTATAAAATTTTAAAAATCAATTCATTTTAAATAATTATTGGCAGATACATCAATGACATAGACATAAAACTGTGTAATTTAAGTTAAAATAAGATAAATTCACATTAAATAAATAATTTATATAGATTTGGTGATAGTTTTGATATTTTAGTGATTGTTACAATTAACTATACATTGTATTTCATGATAATAGAATATAAAGTTATAAAATTTGTAATATATGGCTATAATATATAAATTTTTCTTGATATACAAAAAAATATATCACTTCTTCAATTAATATTTATATATTGTTTTTATATATACTTCGATATAATTGAAATCCTTTTAGATATTCAAGAAATAGATTATATTTTGAACAAAATAAAAATAAAATATAATATAATATATTTTCAACAATTTATTACGAAACCAATGCAATCATCAAATAAGAAAAAAATATTTTCATGCCGAACACAAACATCGAAAACTCAAGGTGCGTTTACGAGAAGGCTGCAAACATAGAAGGTGAAAGTTTCCAAGACTTCAACAGGTAATATATATATCAAAAACAAAAAAAGACTAAATCGTTGAATTTAAAGAAGAAAATATTGGTTTTCAACAAAATATTTAACCTATTCATGAAGATTTTCAATTATGAAAAGTATTGAAAACATAAGAGTTTTCATCGTTTTCAGACGTATTATAAATCTTTATTTTAAAATATTTAATATTTAACATCATTAAACATAATTACCTGAAAACTAGAGAAATAATTCTTAATAAACAGAGTAAAAAAGTGTTCATAATTTAATCTAGTGGAATAGTGTGTTCTTACTGAAGGTATGAATGAAATGCGCATTACAAAACTTTGAAATCTCGCGTCCTTGGGTTAATAAGCCTTCAGTATTTTTTTTAATAGAACTATAAAAGATTTTTGTGTAGTTATCATCTAAACATTTAGAATTTCAAATTGATTATAACTCTCAAATATTGAAATATATTTTATATGCAATTGTAAAATATGCTAATTAGTTAAGAATTTTCATTTCATTACATTTTGAAAGGCATCTGTTCTCAATGAAGTCTAATTAACTTTTTTACAACAAAAAAGCCAAATTAATTTATTATATCTATAAAACGTTTTTCTCAGAATCGTAAGAACAATAAAAAATTTTTTATTACAATAATGCATCAAAATGTTAAGATGTTTTATAAGATTCAATTATATGTTGTAATTTTATTAGATTTTACGTATCTACGAAGAAATTTGTGGTGTCTTGCATATGTATGTCACTTTTATATCTGATTTTTTCATAGAGAATGCAACAATTCGCCATTATCTTTGATAATCTGAAGATCTAAGAAATAGACATATAGTGAATATAATAAACTGTCGGAATTCCCATCTTTATTCATTTTAAACAAAAAATATATTCGATTTTTCAAAGACATGTTTTTTAGTAAATTACTAAAAATATAACCAACTTGAAATTCAAAATTTCTTCAAAATTTTAAGAATTCAAAATATATCAATAAAGAGCAATTCAAAAAAAGATAATTTATCAACAAAAATGTTACTAATATAATTGAAACTTTAAATAAATTTTAATTTTCATACTTTTCTTCAATTTAAATGTTTTGACTTTTTGATGAATTTTTCGGCTGATTGAAAAATTATTTTATTGATCTAAAAATCTTGATGTAATATTATTGTTTGTTTATGTTTTTTTAAAGATACTCTTTTAAATATTTACATTTTTTATTTAATTCATTAAAAAATATATTGAATGAATAATTATTTACGATTCAAAAGAAAGAGATTATCAAATTCTAGAAATTAAAATGATCAAAAAAATGAAGTACCAAATTGACCCATTTGAAAGTTTATATAACATGAGTGATGATATTTACATTAACTAAATGTTTTATCTAATTCTTTAGATATTTTATAAATCACAAATTAAAAGATTGTTATGAAATCTATTTCATGAAAGTTATCATAATTAAATTAGTTTTAAATATTTTTGATTACAGAATATTATAATTTATTCAATATGAATAAGAAAATAGATTCATAATTATTTTTAGTGTTAAATTTAAATATATATAAATCAAGTTATAAACGATGTTCATTATCCTTAAAAATAAAAATTATAAATGGATGTCTTCGATTTAACTGGTAATAATACCGAGGCAAATCTTGAATTCAACTATTTATTATATTCATAAAAATAAAAAAAATTCAACATATAAATATATTCATGTATATATGAAATTAACACATTTAAAACTATCTTATTTTTAATTAATAGAATAAAAAATATATGCCATTTTTACCATTTTATGACATTTAATGATAATTTTACAATATTTTCTAAATTACTCATAAAAAGTAAAAAGAATTCTTGTATATTCTAAAATCCTATTTAAAAATATCTTTATTTCTTATTTACATTTCATATTAATTTTTAGATACAATAATAGTTGATATTATTTTACGTTAAATATAAATGTTACGTTTAAACTCGAGAAAATGTATTATATAACCATTAAAAATAAAAACTCTTTATACTTCGAAACGTAAAAATAGATGATTTCATAAAGATTTATTAGATTTAAGATTTAGAATATACAAAGAGCATTTTTTGATTTTAAAAAAGTTCCATAAAATAAAATTGAAATATTTACTTGTTATTTTATTTAATATTATTTAGATTAAAATTTTTACATTAATCATATAATTTAATGAATATTTGACGTAAAAATTCAATTTAACACGATACATGTATAAATTTTTAATATTATTCTAACATTAAAAAATTATGATTATAATTTATTTCTTTTCCTCAAATAATGAATGTGCCATTGAGAATTTTTTCAAAATGTTAAAGGATTTTTTAAGAATTGATGTCATAGGAATTACATTTTATATTAATTGACAACTCACGAAATATAAATCATCTATTGATACCTATATTTTCCCAACATTCAAAACAATATATTTCTATTTATTATGTCAATCTGCAGACACTGTAATTTCATATCAATATTATAAATTCAGTTATATATTTTAAAATATTATACTTATGTATAAAATCGATTTTATTTTAATTAAAGAGAATATTTAGAACAAATATAGCTGATAAATTATAGTTTGATTATTCAAAGTTAATTTGATTTAAGTTTGGTAAATTTATTTTATTTTTATCATCAAATAGGCTCAAAATATATTGTAACAATTAGAATGATGAATTACTTTTAAATGTCAAAGTTTTTTCGAATTGATAATTTTATTTGTATAAATAATCAGATATTATAAAAAATTATATTCTTCCAAATTTTTTTCATATGAAGTTCAAATTTATTTTGTTAATATCTGTAATGTATTTAGTTAGGAATATATAAAAAGGCTTATTTAAATTAATAGGTATAAAACATGGCTCTTTAAGTGATATAACTAAGTTTGATGAAAACATTTAAAATTTTATGAATAATGCATGATTAATTTATTCAAGGACTTCATCTCAATCGAAATTTCAAAAATTTAAAAAAATTATGTTGACTATCTAGAATGCTATACAGATGGTGACAAATGTTTGATAATATTTTACACAGGTTTAAATTAATCACGATAAAAATAAAAGTCTAAAATGAGATCAAACCATTGATTAATTTTCTGAGAATAACGAGTAGGAAATCAACTATGAAATTTTCAAAACTTATTTTAAAATAGATATATAATAAATAGTCGAAATTTAAAAAAAATCAATATTTCAAATGTATGATAATATAATATCATTATTAATACAAAATACATAACAATAAATTTTATAGTTATTAAAATTTAGAGATAGTTCAAAAAAACAAAAAGTAAAAAAATTAGGAATGATAAACTGCAAATATTTTTGTTATGATATAAATAAAATAAGATTATTAAAGATTGATAGTTTAATTATGAGGTTAAATGTCAAAAAGTGAAAAAGTATATCAAAAACAAATATTTATAAAATGATATTTAATTTTTCAGCTTATACCAAACTTATATGAACAAAAATAAATGCAAATATCATTTTTAAATCAGAAAACGAACATAAAAATCTGACAATTATGAAATGAATTGAGAAATATCTCTTTCGTATAAAAAATTAAAATTTGAGAGAGCCAATTTATTGATTTTTATCTCTAAATACACTATCTGATAATCTAAAATCCAAATTTATTATTTTTATATTTTGAAAATTATTAAATCACAGAACTTTTGTATTCATTTAATAATTTATGCTCAGGATATTCTTAAGTTATTTTAAAATTTTGTTTTTTTTAAGAGAGCGATCTGAAAGAAATATTTTATACGAGATAATTTTTTATAAAAAATGACAGAATTAACCACCTAGTTATTTAAATATTTTAAGTTGAATAACTATGAGATAATCAGGTAAAATATAGTAAGTTACTAATTTATATATTTCTATTTTTATTAAAACTAAAACCTGTATTGGGACACGTCAATGGATGAATGTATATAATTAGCGTTATTTAATATATCTAGTTTTGATAAAAATTTCAAAAATTTACATCTTTTTTATAAGGATATATTTTAATTTTGATTCAAATAATTTCGATGAAATAAACAATTTATTGAAATTTTTATTAAAATATTATGTGCAATTTTCAAAAATCTTGAGTTTTTTATTCTCTGATAAGAATAATGATAAAGAAGCATTCTAATCTTTAATATCTGTTAAACTGGGATAAAAAATGATTCAAATTATATATTAAAAACAAAATTAAATAAAATTTTAAATACGATGAATTAATATTGATCTTAAATCAGTATTAGAAACAAAAATCTTGTGAGTTTAATTTATATAATCAGATGGTATGTTTTTGTATATTTAAACATAGATGGACATTAAAAATATGAATGAATATTTCTTTTAATATATAAGTGAATAAGTTTAAAGTAAAAATTTGAAATAACGAACAAAAATATTTCGTTATTTTTTTGTTAATTTATAAATTTATTTTACTCAATGTGTAATTTATTTATGAAAACAATTGAAAATTTTAAACTTAATTATGTTTTACGTTAGGATTAATGAAATAAATTATTCTAATCAAATGATAATTATATATAACAGGGGTAAAATTTCCAATATAGAGCTTTAGTGATGATTAGATTGAATAATTTTTTATTTAAAAGAAATTTCGTGATATCGAAAATTATTTAGGAAGTTATATTTTTTCAATGTGATTTATTTAGTTAACAGATTTAAAATCAAGACAGCTTTTAAAAAATATCAAAAAACTACTTGTATTATTTTAATGAATAATATCCCTTAAATCTAAAAAATATTGTGATATTGGCAATCAAATTTATTTTATATTTCCAAACGATTATGAAGAATAGGAAAAGTTTATCTTTTAAATTTTCAGAGGAAATCATATTTATTTAAAATTATAAAAATTTATGTTTTACAAACTATATTTAAATCAAGTTTTGTATCTTCAAAAAAGTGATTCTTATATTTATATATATTTTACTGAGTATATTTGCTTTTTTTAAAGATAAAACTTTAAAGACATTACAAATTGATTTAATTATGGTGCAATATTTATCTTCATGATTTTTATTAAAATTTTTTAAAAACTTCCCAGATATTTTGAAAGTTTTTTATTAGATATTGTGTGAAGTAACTTACTTCAAGTTATTAACATCTGAAAGTTTAAAATGTATATAATACGATAAAAATATTTTAATTTTGTGATATAACATAATCTGTTAAGTGTCAAAATATGATAATATTCTTATATTTTTAAACAACATAAATACCAAATTCGGTTATTGAATAGTTAGTAATTCAAATACAAAAATGATCGCGAGGAAATTTGCCTTAATAATGATATAATTTTAAATAAATCATTCAGATAAATACTTTTAAAAATGAAAATAAGTTATGAAAATCAATAATATGTCATATGATCGTTTCTGTATTTTAGTAAGACATATATTATGTGTTTTCCAGGTTTTTATGCATTTTTGCATTTTCATTTTCATTTTTAATATTTACATTATGGTGATAATTAGCAATTAAATATCTCCCTCTCTGTGGTTAATAACAAAATATATTTTTAGTAGAATGAACATATATAAATTTTCGTATTTGTATGATTGTTGTTCTATTTTGGTATTTGAAGTTATTTGATAGTTTTGGGTCTTTAAATGTTAATCAATTCAATTAATTTAAATTTTAAAACATGTCAATTATATATATAATAATCTTTAATTTACACACAAAATTATCAGCTTAAAATAATATATGTCTTAAGTTTTTGGAATGAAAAATGTAAAATTTTAAAAATAAATTAGAACATCATGATGATTTGGAATTATGTCACATTATTCTAAATAGAAATTACTTCATTTTTTGATATAAATACGTTCAAAAGATCTAACATCAATTCAACAAATATGATTGAAAATATATTTATCGCTATCATCGACTTATTACAAATTTTTTCGCAAAAAATTTCTGTTTGACCTTTTATGAATTAATTTTACCTTACAATATTATTTAACAACCATTTCTAATAATTATTAATTTATATATTCTATTTATTTTTATTTTAATACATCTCCCATTTTTCATTACTAATTTAGATTCATTTGTGAACAGTAAACATTTATCAACGATGTGACTGAAAATATTATTTTCGATACCATTTTCATTTATTTTATTGATTAACGCATTCATTCTCAAAAATATCTTTGTATGTATCGATTTATAACAGTTTATTTTGAAAAACTTTTATGTTGTAGGGGTTTCTGATTTTATTCATATGTTTCAAGCAAGAATATGTTCTCATATGGTCCATATCTTAATATTTTCGGTTGAGGATTATAATTTTAATAAAATTTACTGCTTTTTATTTGTGAAATATGACTTGAAGTAAAATATCTATTATTTAGTACAGTAATATTTTGATTTACGTTAACTATACAATGCAGAGTTTTGTGCTTAGATTATTTAAAATTACACAAACAAACATAGACATATACATAAGATTTAATATATTTAAATTTTATTTTCAATATAAATTCACGTACATAATACTCTTTTTCTTTTTAAAGACATTAAGTAAACATTAAAAAGTAATATCTTTTCATGACTTCTGCTATGTTTCTTTTCATATAAAATGAAAATGATACATAATAATAACTTTTTTAGTTAAATTTACAAAGTAATGATTTTTTTATATTGTTTATTTAAAAATTATTTGTTACTGTTTGGATTTTTAATTTTTTTCTGATTGTAATATTTGAGAAAAAACAGAAATTAAACTCATAAATTAATTATAATGTATTTATTATAAAAAAATTTATAATTTAAAAATGATTTACATGAATCATTGAAGTTTCTTCTTTTAAATAATGAAGTAAATTATAAAATCATGTGTTTCGATATATAAACAACAATCTAAATATGACTATTTTAAAACAGTCGCATTAAATATATTTTAGAAATCAAAAATTATAATTTTTGCTAAAATAAATTATTTATTGACCTCTTTACCAGATATATTTCTTAATTTCATAAATCCAAAGAAGTTTAAATACCCCGAGAGAACAAGGTTATTAAAGAAAATTATTTTAAAATTAAAACGAATAATGTAAAATAGGATGAAATTTATCAAATATCTTCTAGATTTTATTTCTTTAACCAATAAAATTTCAACAAATTTTATAAGTAAAAGGAAAAATGAATGTTTACTGGTATATATTTCCATCAATAATTGTGTATATCATATGTTTCAAAAATATTATTTTTATAAAAATACTGTTTTATGAATAAAATGATATATTTTTATTTGAGATGGATTGAGATATGTATATATTTTATTTAAATATAGTATGAATCGATAATAAGATTTAATTTTTATTTCATAGACACAATTACCATGAATGTTAAAACCTTTTTTTTTGATTTGTGTCTTAAATTAATTTGAAACTCAATGTAATAAAAGAATGATATATTTATACATTAAGTCAAAAGAATGTATTTTCAGTGTAATTGTTTGAAGAATGTAGAACAATAGAAATTATCATTTATTAAACGTGATTTAAACCAAATTTTATATTAAATAAAATTACAGGATTTGTTTATAATCCTCAAAGACATTTTAGAGAATATTTTATAACACATTTGTAATTCTGTTGATCGATGTATATATTTATTCACATAATAAAAATAAAAAAAGTAAATACACATATTTGACATAAAGACATCTATTTTGTTCATATTTGTGGATATATAAATTATTGAATATTAGAATATCGAAGACAAAATATTGTAACGTAGCAGTTTTTATATCTTATCCACTGTTAAATTTACACAGTTTTTTTATCTAAATGACGTATGTCTCTTTACGTATGATACATGAAGTAAACATCTGTATTTCTTTTATTTTTCTTGATAAATATTTGATTTTTTACAGAATTAAACTTAAAGCAGAAAGAATATAATTTTTGGGATATATTATATTTATCTTTACGATAAAAAATAAAAAAATACTTTTCGATGTAATATTATTAAAATTACTCACTAATTATAAAATTATATATATTTTAAAATCTTATCATTTCAATTATTGAATTACCATAAATATCATCATCGATTAATATTATTTTAAAATATATATCATATTCACCTTTTCGACAGATGCATATGTAATATTCTATTTAAAATTAGCCTTAAACTGTTTATATAAGAAAAATTTTTATTTCAGTAAATAGATATTGTTTGAAATGAAAATGTTTTCATAAAAAATCGACTTTTTTAATTGATTTGAATAAATTTTTTTTTAATTTCAAAGACATGAATCGTTTAAAAAGATACATAAGAGATTATTTCATTTTTTCTTATATAATTTTCCTAATTTGCGATCATAATATGACAAACTGTTAAAATATTTCAGTGTATGAAAATTATCATTGATTTCTTCAAATTTTTTTTAAATTTCTTAATTTTGTAAGGTTTAATTATTAAATTGAATAAAATTATGAATTTGGAATTAGTTGTTTTACATGCATGGACGATATCAAATATTCATCTTAAAGTTAATATATCACTTTAACAAGTAATTTCAGAATATTATGAATTATTTCCTCAAATATTTCATACTTTTAATATTTATAAATAATTTATTTTTTGAAAAAGAAAAAATTTTAGATTTGAGAATGTATTTTAAAAAATCAAAAATAATTATCATTAAATTATAATATTATTTATTTTTAACTAACATGAATAATGAAATTATCATGATTTGATGACTTAATAAATTATTTGTTCCATAAAACGGAAAAATATTGTATTGATAGCGTGATGTCGTTTGTCAAATAAATTTCTTTGGATATTATAAACTTTAAAATATAAAGATAAAATTAATTATTAAAATGATTTTATTGACATACCCTTATGCAATTCTGAACATAATTTTTTCTTCGAATTCGAAATAAGAATGAAAAAAATTAAAAATACACATTAAACAAGTAATATTTTGAATTTAATGTTTGCTATTCTTTCACTCATACATATAAATGATATTTTAAAGTTACTATAAAAATTTTAATTTGTCGGATATTATTAAATCAAGGTTTTATTCTTCATTTTAATAATTCAAAGATAATTTAATAGATTTACCAAACATCAAAATTATTTAATTTAACAAATTTTTCATTTTCGAAATCCCATATGTGTTTGATAATATATTTTATAAATATATTAAAAAATATACTTTAGCTTTTTTATATAAAATTTTTAATTACAAAATTTGAAATACTGAGTATAATCTATTATAATCATGAACTTGGTTTACATGCTTGATATATAGTAGGTTAAATTCTATGAAAATTTCGCCGTGATAAAATCTGTATGAGATCTAATTTTAAATTTATTTCATATATATCTTTTAAAAATACAGATTTTACATTGAATCAACATAAATATTCACACTCAACAACGTGATTTGAAACAAACTATATATTAACTAACGTAAACAGACTTACAAAAAATAATTCAACTATTTCATAGCGAATTAGTAACTTATGCATTACTATAACCAATTTTGTATTATTATTTAAAGATTTTCAATGTAATCAGTGGTGATTTATGACAAAACCATGATTAAAAATAAAGTATTTTATATTCATGAACAAGTTATTTAATTCGCAATCAGCATCAGCTTAGTTATGAACTTAATACAGTTCAAACATTGGTAAACCAAATTTTAAAATGAAAAATACAGTGAATAAGACGTGTGTTGAGTTAAAAATAAGCAATAATATATATTAAACAACCTATTGCAATAAATTTTGATTTTTTTGAAAAAATGAATGGTCATCAAACAATCTCGTGTTTATGTTTCCTTTTATTCATAAATAGAAATACTTTGGAATAAAAATATTATAAATTGAGCATTAAAAATAATTCAATTATTCTATTAAATTATCAGATGCTTTTGTCAAGATTATATATCACAGTATATAAATTTAGGTAACATCAGAATAACATAAATATGTTTAGTTAAAGAAAAACTTAAAAGCTATTTTAAATATTTAGTTATTATTGTATATATTTTACCTGATAGTGATAAAATAACTCTTTATTCAGATAATTATTGAAAATTTTTAAAATATTCAACACAGTATTTTACATACAAATCTCATAAACTGAGAACGGCCCAAAAGATTAAATATTTTCTTAAAAAATAAAAGAAAATTCTCATAAAAATTTTTGAAATAAACTAAAATAGTGAATTTGATATTTATCTAAGATTTTTTTTCAATAAAATTTTTCATATATTACATGATCTATAAAAATTATGAGAAAAATATAAATTTTAAATTCATTATTTTGATATATGCATTAATATGTGTTAATAGAGAATTTCTATCTCCTACAAAGCTTCCTATATTCTGATTAAAAAATATGATTTACTATTTAGACGTATTATAAACTAATAATACATAAAATTATTCAGATATATATTTATTATATTTGATGATATTGAAACTATGATGTTGTTACATGAAAATTTATCTGTCCTACGAACTTTATTTCATACAAATTATTTGATGAACAACTATTTATAAAAAATTACACCTTATTCAATTCTAATATCTTACACAAGATAAGTATTAAAATATTTTTAATAATATTCCTTGAATTGTATATTTTACAATGTTATTTTATAAGTGTTGAGTTTACCATAGTAATGAATTTAGTTTAATTTAAGAATCTTTTCTTAGAAATAAAAAAATCATTTTTTATTATTAAAAATAATATAAATATTTTTAAGTTTATGTGAATATTATTTTGTTAGATTAAATGCTTGAAAGATGTTTGATGGATAATTCATGAAAATTTCATATTTTTTTGCATCATAATTAATTATATCGCCATAACGAACATACAGCTTTCATGATCTAAGTTATTAAATTTTGAAAAAATCGATATCGTAAAAAAATTCACTCAGATAATTGTAACTATAAAATGAATTATTGTTAAATTTATGGTATTAGCATAGGGAAACCAGAAAATTAAATTTTTTAAAAATAATTTTATTCTAGATTAAAGATAATGTTCGTAAACTATTTAAAATAATTAATCTCGAGATAATTTGAATACCTAGGATATTATAAAAAATATATTTTTTGAATATATGAATAAATAAAATCACACTGTTCATAAATATCTTGGATATATATCTTAATGACTATGGATTTTATCATATATATTATTTTTTAAAAAACATCTTAAACATAACTTATATTTCGAATGATACACAAACTAAAACTATTTCAATTAATGTCATGTATAGTTGTGCACAATGAAAATCCTAATTTCATGCTCGAAAAATGTCAAAATCATTAAATAAATAAAATTATTTTTAAAAAGAAAATTTATTATAATAATGTCAAAATCTTATTTAAACATTAATTTGATATTCTGAATAAAAATACTAGGTTTTATAGGGCACGCGCAACAGAGAGACGGGCAGAACTTTCACGTCAGTTTATTGATTATCTATATTTTTGTCTATTGTTAAATTGACAACATAAAAAATTGAAATAAATTTAGATGTTTAACTCTCTACTATCTATAAAGCCTTATTCATAGGTTTGACATGACAAGGTTGATCGTAATTTCGTACATCTAGAGTATCATGCGAAGTTTTGAGATACTACTATATGGTAACTACACTTAATCAAGAAACATCTAACCGTCAAATTAACATCCTTTACACATCACATGTTTTAAATAAATATAAATATTGAATGCAACAACTCATCTTGACTTTAGGTCTAACTTGAGGTAATCGAGCTGTAAAACTACTTAATATGACAAGTTTAGGGAAATCGTACATCATCTGATCTCATGTCAGAAATGCATTCACACGTCTGTTGAAATACTTCATGCATGCTATTCGAGAAAAGATTTATCGATCGATTGCAAGATATACTTAGAATCTAACTTGAGCGCGTAGACCTTAATTATCTTAAATTTGTAGCAGAATGCGAGGAAGTACTTTGGAAGGATAACAACACGTGTCACAACATTTTTGGAATTTAAAAATGTAGAAAAAAAGACAGGTTCAAGACATTTTGATTCATCATTCTGATGTCAATTCACATATACTTTTTTTTTGTTTCTTTTACACAATTTTTGGAAGAAAAGCAAAGAAATTTATCCAATCTTTTTTCCTCTAACGCAGACTAATTTAGTTCCATGATAGCTACCATTTCGACTTCATATGGAATCGAACTGCTGTTCACCCGTGGGTTGGCACATCAGGACGACGCTTCTTTGTTGACAGCCGCCTAAGGCAGTGTCCTAACTGACATGAGTAAGGGATAGGCGAAAAGTTAATATAGGACCAGGCATAATTGCTGCAAGTGTTTAAATATCCTCGAATATGGTAGAATTAAAATTTCAATGATTTATTATTCACCAAATTTCATGTAGTCTTTAACATCCGCAGATTTTCCCAAATAAATTTCTATGAATATTTTTTCGATCTAATAACCTTCTAGTGTATTTAAAATAAAGCCGACTTGTAAAGGGCATCAATTACTCATCAGTCTTTGGCGGAAAGACTTCTGGACTAGCGAAAAATTTGATAGAACTTTTAAATCCATGGTACAAGTTAAACATACAAGTAAATCTATTTAATTTAATTAGGATCATAAAATTTTTGCATACAACAAAGAAATAGGGTGTAAAACATAAGATTGCTACAATATTCACTTAACTTAACGGGATATCGAGATATCAATCACCCAACTTTTTTGCTTTTGCCGATATATACTTTTTAAAAAATGATATATATGCTAATCATCGAGCATTCTGATAGTCATGGTCTGCGCCTCATCACATGGTTCCTAAAAACTCCATAACTCGCGACAAGTTGTAGATTACAGTCGGCTGAACCATTAAAACTTTACATGAACGCCACAAAATTCCACACATCAGAGATCTTTCTTCATAGTTAATTCTATGTATAATTTTAAAAAAATCTATTTTTACTCTCATTAGAGCCAATTAAACGAAAGAGATGTTCTGAAACATATCTGATCACCGAATTCAGCTTGTTTAGATTTATATGGAGGCCTTTAAGTCTCACAAATGCCACGCAAATGTGTCACGTGTTGATGGTAACTGTTTGAAGAGGAATTTATTTATTTTTTAGTTACATGTACAAAATAATTGTTTTCATCAGATATGGAACAGAACATCAAGATAACTTAGTATCTTAGTAAAACGAAGGCGTTAATATGGTATTTTTATGAATATTGTCAGGTGCTAAATTGGACAATCTTCAATGGTAACTTTGGGACATGCAATTTTATCTGAATCAATAAATACTCATTGAGAACTGATCGAAGATATCGAGTACTTACCCATATATTTTTCTTTATAAGGCTTAATGGAATAAGTGGAATGGTTCATCCCTTCTGCATTTTCTCACTAGGTTTTGCTTGTATCATCATATAACCATATAATGCTTCGAAGGAGCTGATATCTCTTCAGTTAGAATGGTAATAAAAATTGCTATTTGCATTTGAAGGGGTAAAGATGGCACTTGCAGATTAAACAATGCAATACTTCCAAAACTCATAAAAATGTGATAGAATTGACTACAGACGATACCGAAACACCTGTCAGAGCCTTCTTAGAGAAATAATTTAACAGAATATGGCAACCACTTTTATCTTTCAGAAATAGATTGAAAGAATATTAAAAGTAAATATTGATAATTAGATAGGGAACTTTTCACTTTTCATCTGACTGTTATACATAATGGTGTTATCTAGAAAGGCTAAATTTTAACACATTCATAAATCGTTGACATTTAAGTTCACAAAAATTTCCGATTAATGAATAAAACGTCAGAGAAAGCATTTAACTGCAATCTCTGAATATAAAACGTCCACTGTCTATGAATCAGGTAAGATTTATGTGTTTGCTGACCCACTTACTTGTAATAGTTTCATATTCCATTTTAAAATAATGCCAAGCATCGATAGCGAAGATTCCAAAATTCTAAGAGGAGGGTAACCTATTAAACTGATCTGAAAATTTATTCTTGTGGTTTGTTTCTACGAGAATTACCATTCAATAAATGTATTTCAAACATCAAATGCGATAATTCAACCAGAAATGCTCGCAGAGATATGCCTGTCGATCTTCATGAATTGTATATGATATCAATCATTATATCTCTAATCAGTACATATAAACAACCAAAATACTCATTAGCAATGACATTTTCATGAACGCGTCACTGAAAAGGTTACAAATCGTGTTTGGGTATGTATTTTTTTGTTAGACATCGAATAATCAGAGATACACGAAATCACCGTTCGAATCTTTTAATATGCCCAAAAACGGTCTTATCGTTGATATATGAAGACATTATTTGATCATTTGACGTCAAATGGTCAAAATCACTAAATCCATATAATCTACAGATATACACGTTAGCTAGAAGCTGTGCACTCAGAGACACCGTTCACAAAATTATTGAGAAAGAGCTAAAATATCAGACTAGATGTTTTTAATTATGCTACTACTTATAACTCTTCAACTCATGGACCTCAGTTCACATCTGATATATGTAAATGCATGGTTTATCTGAACAATTAAACGACTCATCATACCACTGACTTGCAAATTCAGGCTAGGAGCTTGATTAAACGTTTTCATAGTAAGCGTATATATTCTCTGATCATACGCATCACAGGTCAAAATTGGTTTTTCTTGGTATCCTAACAATCCTTAAAATCGATTTGAAGAAATCACGAGCATAATTGTTTATTGCAGCCAACATACCGTTCAAGGCTATTTAATTGGCAGTAATCAAAATTCTATTCACGAGGACAAGTTCTTTCTAGACATAAGGGATTAGGTTCGTAGGATTGCACCCATTCGAATAAGACTGGATGGAAACAAGGATCTCTAGAATTGCCTTGTTATTATAGTACTTGGCCTAAAAAAAGCTACCCAACGATTAAACAATTTTATGATGGTCCTTATATAGTTTGAAAGCATAGACAAAGAAATTTTTTGTAGAAATAGGAGTTTATCCTGAATTTTTATTTAACGATATAAATTGAAACCTGAACACCCATTTTCATCAAAAAATAATTTAAGATGCAAACTTCTAGGCAAACTGCTTCAAACGAGTTTATCAAAGAAAATAAATTAAAAAAAGATCCTAGGTACCAAATGAGGGAGCTGCGTATTGAACATGCACCAACGAAACCTGGAGTAACGGCTACGTGATATTATTTTTAAGAATAAAAAGCATTTATTAAAAGCTAAAATTTATAATAACTTAATGATTTAAGGATGTATAGGTGTTAATTTTTGAAATATATGATTTATATAATTCAATTTGGAGAAATTAAATTTCAACATTTTTTGTTTTTTTCATTTATTATGATCGATTTGAAAATTTAATTTTTAAAATTTAATTAATGTTAATTTCAACAAAAATATTGACACCTTACATAAAATTATGAATTAATCAAATATATTTATTT
>JALDNG010000810.1:0-84649 GCA_024349245.1 Neodontobutis hainanensis
TTAAAGACGTAAACATAACATAAGATTATATACAACACAGTGACGCCCTTGGTGAGAGGCGTTCACAATGGTCCAGAGTCCCGTGACAAGCCATGTCTCAGTCTAGTTATGTCTACTCCATGCTTGGATTAGCACGAAGGACATGACATGCATTTGACATGACCTGAAGAGTACTTGGTACATGTTTTTTTTTTTAAAGATGGACCAAGGGACATGTGTATTGATGCACAAACCTTCCCTTGCGAGTTCCACCCTGACAGAGAAACAATGAGCAGAAAAGTTAACCATTCTTCTAAGAGGCCCAACCTAAAGCCATTTCACTGCGTGCTGAAAGTGAATGACGAGGACAAGAATGTCATCCTCTTTAAAGCATTGCAAGACATAAGTGTGGACACACAATTTAAATTTGACTATGGCATATACAGAAAGTATTTCTGTGGAGAGGGCCTGGACCTGGTCTGGCTTGATGAGTAAACCAGGTCCAACAGTCTATTGTGTGAAGGACACGGCCTTCCATCTTTTAGTTCAGCAGTACATAAAAGCCAATGGGGACCACACCCTATCACACACGAGAAGGCAGCCATTTTGAATTAAAAATGTGAACCGCCTTAGAATACACCTCACTTTTAAAAATTGACAGAAAATAGCTGCTCCATTCCACAAACACCAAACTTAGGCTAAATGAGCTTAACACTTGTGTGCAAAATAGACAATGCCTTTTCTTGTTGTTTTTGCTCAATTTTTTTTTTTTTTTTTTTCTGCAAAATTATCCTTAATTTTGACCTAGTAAATGTGCGCAAAAAGTACATACTATTGGCCACTAAACTCAAGCCTAGCGAAAAATTGATGTATTTTAAGTATTTGAAAAAACAATTAAAAGAAATGAGTCAGTGGCATGAGTCAGTGGAAAAATGAAACTTGGTACATCAATAGGACACCTCAGGGCAAACAGAAAAGTCTATGACAGCCACACCTCAAACTCAACAGAAAGTCCGCCATGTGGGGTGGAACGCGCGACCACCTAAATCACACTACTTTACTTATTACTGTTGGGTCAGAAATTTTGGCCTGCAGAAGACTTTTAAGCCACTCCCTCATCTTAACAGTTTGGTTAATAAACCTAAAACTCCCCAGGTTCGTTTGGCCCACTGCCATGAATCCCAGGAAGCGACTGACTCGGAAAATTCTGGAGGACACATTGAGAAGTTTCGGGGTGGGGTCCGCGCCCTCCAGGTGCCCCCTGTACACACGTGAAAAAGAAGAGGGTTAAATAAACGGCTGTAGAGCCAGAGAAGGGAGTAGCCAGAGCGTTGTACTCACTCAGAGCCACCGAGTGGTCCGGGCATTGAGGCTGCTCCTCCTCCACAACATTCGCACTGGTGGCTGGCTGGTCCTGGGCCGCATGAGGCTGCTGCTCCTCCTCATCCTCCACTGCTGAAGCCGTCGCCACCACCGCCCCCTTTCTGGGAGACCGTATGCTAGAAAGAAGCTTTCCAGTAACCCGGCGGAGCTGGCTGGAGCCGGAGGAGCTAACCCGCTGCTTAAGCAGGCGCTAACGTTTTGTTACCTGCCTAAGGGCATCGGCCAGTGTCTCGACCTGCAGCTCAAGGTCTTTTATTTTGTCCTTGCATTGAAGTCTGGGACAAGACGGTGTGTCATCCTCACCCTGCTGTTCTTCCTCCTCCTCAACGGGGCTGGCCTCATTTTCGAGGTCCAGAGTTGATGCCATGGCCACGTCTGGGTTGCTGGCCCGAAGAGCAGTAAGCGACTGGGCGACCACCTGCCGCTTGAGGCCTGAAATTAGGGTTCTCTGAGCCGCGGCCCTCAGCTCGGTGTGGGAGGGCATGTGCCGGTCCATTCTTGTGGTCTGCTTTCCACAACCTGGCACAGGGCACACTCCCACCCTAAAGTTCACCCTGCCGGAGGAGAGCTTGAGGAGCAACCTGCACTCTTCCTTGTTCAGGACAGAGTGTGTAACTCGGTGTTGGCTGAGCTGCCGGAAGGTTTTCTTGCACACGGGATACTCTCCATGTTCCAGTCTAAAGAAAATCAAAATAGTATTTCAATACATTAGTAATAAAGCATGAATTGTAATGGATGTAGTGTTTTATGGGGAAACGTAATTGCCCACCCCCTGTTCTGGAGTAAAAGGAAAGGGCTCACTGTGCTTACAAGCATCCAAACCTGAATGTGTTTAGCAAATATAAATTGGTTTGTATACTTATTTTTTATTTTTTTAACTAATTTTATTTTTTATTTTGTTATGGGCCATGTCTCATCATATTGCGTTATAGCCCTACATGTTCGACTGACCAGTACACATTATGACTGCAGACCACTCCCCAGTCCTGTTAAAGTTCTCATTCGTGTGTGTGTGTGTGTGTGTGTGTGTGTGTGTGTGTGTGTGTGTGTGTGGGGTACAGTTTGTTAATTAATAATTCATATGAACATTAATTATTGAAATGAATAACTAATATTTGATATTAAATTACTTTTCCTCAGGGCACCACCCAGAGTCATAGTTCTGGGAACTAATTATGTTTAGTTGAGATTAAGTCTCAATCTGAAGGAAGTAAATTCTCCTAGTTTTCGAAATTCTCATTATAAACAAAGAAACATTTAATGTCTTTTGGGGGTTTTATTAAAGATTATACAAGGTTAACAATGAATAAGGACAGGGGAAATGACAAAGGAATAATTATGGACAAATGATGAGGGTAATTAACACATTAACATTGATTGACAATGAAAAATGGTTTGCTTGTTAAAACCTTTGGTGGAGTAAAGTAGTTTTAACCATTATTTATGCTATTTCTTGGAGTTGTTACGGAGAGAAAAGAGGGAGGTTAGACGGCTTAATTAAAAGGACTATTGAGGGCTTTTTGAATAGTGGACAGGAAGAAGTTCTGCTGGGCCTAAACAATGCACAGGTTCTTTTATAACGCCAAACTTTTTGTGTCATGTGTTCAACTCACTCTTTATCTGGTGGGTCGGTACCAGCGGTGCGGTTCCGATCAGTTCCAAAGTGATGCTTCAAAATCCCTGGGATTCGCAGCTGGTTTCCGGCAGCAGAGGGGTCACATGTACACCGGCTGAAGGTAGCACCTTTAGCCAACCAAAGGGCGTTTTGTGATTGTCCATGAGGTAAAGGAGACTTTACCAGCAGTCAATGAGAGTCTTTAAAACTGAAATCCGCTGAAAGACTTGAAAGGTGTCTTTTGGATTTAACAAACATCTCCTCTTCGCGCAAGTCGTCTTTTAAAAACTACAAAGTTACTTCTGCGAGGAAGTGATGTAGTTTGGCCGTCTTTTCAAAACAAAATCGATGCGTTGAGTCTTTACAAAGATGAAAAATTCACGTTTGCATGGTGTGTGCTGCGGGCTAGAAGACTTGAAAGTTACGAAAGTAAAATAAGTGGCGGAGATTCCAAAGAGCGTACAAAGAGAGGGTACAAAGAAAGAGAAAAGCAGAGGCGAGAGAGCCAGTAGACACCAAAATTTTAAGAGGGTGTAAAACAAGAGAGCTTAAGTTAAGAGAGCGATTTCCGGGCTGCAGGGCCTTTAGTAATCGACGCGAAGAGGGCGTGTTTACACAAGTTTGGGCAGAAGGGGTGTTTACAAGGAGTTTGGGATTTGGAGATAAACTTCTCTTTATTCCACCAAATAAAGGAATTAAACACATTTAGAAACCATATTGCTTTTACGTTGTAGCATAAAGACATCGGAAATATCTACGATTCTTTGAATACCAAACTCATGTATAATTCTCTGTAATTTAGCTGAAAACAAAGTAATAATTTGTTTTTATTGTACAATACGACTGTGCAAAATAAAACAGAATAACATCTTTATGTTTCTTGTCCTGTTGGAGCCTGTTAATGAAAAATGGTGAGGTTTACACATTTACTAACAATCTTTAATACACTTTTAATTGTCACAAACGTAACTTTGACTGTAGTTCTGATGCAGCGTTGTTTCTCTGCTTATCCAGCAGAGTGCACTGTTCGATCAATTTAGAATACTGGAACAAAGGTCACTGTCTGTTGAGTTGAGTCTTATCGCAGCTGTATATCAAAAGGATTAAGGTGTCAGCTTTTGGTTCTAGCCGGCCCAGTCTCCGGGAAGATAGCACCTACATTGTCCTTTTTGAAGTCGTGAAAAACAAAGTCGTTAATTCAGTTTACTTCTCCGTGAACTCTCTTAACACAACATCGAACATCTGGGCCAGATTAGCACAGAGTTGCTAATCAAATCTTCTTGGTTTCCCCCCAGTCTGAATAAACAAAAGGAAGAAGGTCTGTAAAGGTGTAAATCTGTGAAACTCTGAAGAGAGTGAGTGAGAGTGAGTGAGCGAGAGGACTTGCCCTACACCCGTATAGCGCACTCCCATGATAACCCGTTAAACTTGACGGAAAATTTTACAGACTCAATGCTGATTAGTCCTCCAGTTCTGCAGCTAAAGCACAGCTGGTGTTATTGCAGCGGAGATCAGGGTTCACCCGCAGGTCAAAGATGTATGAATCAGCGCAAATAATAGTGATCCTTAGCTGGGAAAGAAGAGATGGACACTAGCTCCGCTGCCCACACTTATCTTTTATTTCACTGACCTCTAAAGTCAAAACACGGAGCAGAGGCAGGCATAGTTTTAGAGAAAGAATGGGAAATGCAAAATAAGCTGTAAAATCAGCTGTTGCTCCGCAGCTAACCTATGAGCAGTTCAGGGACCGATCGGTGGGCAGGCCATTATTGCACTTATCCAACGAATAAATACCTATATTGATCCCAATAATAAATAAAAATTAATTAAATGTATTTTAATCTGTTCTGTTTGTGGGGATGTGTTTTTATTTGGTTTTTACTCATATGTTCACTTTGTCTTTTGTTTCTGTAAAAGCCAAATCCATTGGTGTCTCAATGTCAGACATAGGTCTTAGAGGCAGGGACCGCTGTGCGTTGTTCTGTGGTGCGCCATCACGCACCAGCAAGAGTGACATGCTGGGCTCAGCCAACAGCAGCTCACTCACTGCCCCATCAAGGCTGGAAGTGACGCTGCTGGTCAATTAACGGTCATTTTATGTCTGCGAGAGGGACCTGGTACGTCTCCTCTCCTTGCATCGCCGTCACCTTCCTCCTGCACTGCATTCTGCCCAGCAGTCCGGCTCTTCATTCTTCAGCTGCATCCATTCGGAGGCAGGGCACCCCGGGTTCAGCAGCCTTAACCTCTGGATTAGGAGTGTGGCTCTCAAATGCATGGCTTTGGCCTTTTTAATTTCAACAATTTCAATAATGCATTTTTCCTACCAACTTCAAAAATATGTGCACGTTCCGTGCATGTCAGCGTCTACTCATGAGTGTCAGTGATGAAGGCACAGGTCATGCGAGACTTCAAAATTAAGCCTAGTCTATGAATGCAAAAATAATTTTACAGATAACTTAAATGGTATATGGTGTGCATTTACATAGCGTAATTTGTACCTGGCTGTACCAAAACACTTTGCATGAGGCTTCCATTGGAAGCAAAGATTGCAAAAACCCTATGATTCAGCAGGTTGATTTCAAAGTAGTTTAATAACAGATCAGGCCAGAAAATCTACACTTCCAGGCCCTCCCTTCTCTGCTGTCTCTTGAGAGATCTGCCCTTTTGTCTTTTTTTATCAGTGGAAAAAGTTTTACCACCCCTCCCCTCTTCATCTGTAGAACTGTGCTGTGGTTCTTCACTGTAATTTGTCTGGAAAGCACATCTTTACTCCTGGGTCTGATACCTGCTTATCTCCTTAGCCTTCTAAGCAGAAATGAAACTTTGTTTAATAATAATAATAATTTTTATATAGCACCTTTCCACCTACTGTAGTAGGTACGCAAAGCGCTTTACATACATTAAACTATTTAACAGTGTTACAGAACATCACTGGGAGGCAATGTAGGTTAAGTGTCTTGCCCAAGGACACAACAACAGTATGCGGGGTAGAACGGGATGTTATGGGATGTTTTGAGCGGGGATCGAACCACCCACCCGCCAGTCGAAGGACAGCCGCTCTACGCACTGCACTACTGTCGCCCTAAACCCTATAGAAAGCAGTTATGTTTCCTCTGACATACTTTGGTTTAAAGAAGTGGCAGAAAACGATCAACAGGAGCAGCGTAGTGTCTCTGTGAACCTTTGTTAATTTCTGGAAATTAGCCACACTTTTAACTTATCCAACCTAAACTGCTTTGTTTTTACTCTTAATGCACCCTGCTGCTGCTATTGCTGTGCTGTTGTTTTCTTTTGGTGAGCCTTCTGGACCAGGCTGGAGGTGTTGGTGGCCCGGGACAGGCTATCAGCGCACCATGCAGACAGGTGCTGTACGTCCTCCTTGCATCTCTCCAGGACCTGTACATCTCCAGGACACCGATGCAGGCCAGATCACGGCAGACCCATAAATTAGGATTAAACCCAAGAACCCCACACACCTCATCTGTCACTTGTCACTTTGATCCTCTAAAACCTTGAAAACATTCTGGACTTTTTTTGCTCTCATCTCATTTGCAGTAATTTCGCTAAATACATCATGTTTAAACCCCTTGACGTCCTTTACTGTATATATTTTTTTGCAAATTCTTAGTAGATTTTTTACAAATTATAGTATTTATGTTAGTTATTTTGAACATGTTGTGTTACTTTATTCTGTTTATTGCACCAAAATACCAAAACTATTTCCTCATATTGTGTAAACCTTTTCACTGTATCTGCCAAATAAACCAAATTCTGATTTGGTAGGCAGTCTCATCGCTGTCACCGTGGTTTTGTCTGCAAATTTGAATGAGCCATGTACAGGTATTTTTTGGCCATTTTTCCAAGAATATGAATGATAACAAACTTTTCTTTCACACACACATAGTTAGTGGTTGGGTGAAGCCATTTATTGTTAAACAACTGTGTCTCTTTTTAAATCCCGATGACCACCGAAACTACCCAAATGAACCTGATCAAAAGTTTACATACCCCAGTACTTAATACCACCTTATTGCCACCTTTAACATCAATGACAGTTTGAAGTCTTTTGTGGTAGTTGTGGATGAGGCTCTTTATTTTCTCAGATGAAAAAGCGGCACATTTTTTTTTTTGTCAAAAAGCTCCCAGTTCCTGTAAATTCTTGGGTTGTCTTCTCCCCAGAGTGGCTCAATGATATTGAGGTCAGGAGACTGAGATGGACAGTCCAGAACCTTCACTTTATCCTGCAGTAGCCAATGACTTGGCCTTGTGCTTTGGATCATGTCATGTTGGAACGTCCAAGTATGTCCCATGTGCTGCTTCCTGGACTGATGAGTAAAATTTTTCCTCCAGTATTTTCTAAAACATTCTGCATTCATCTTTTCCTGTGCCTGCTGTTATGGAAATAGGGGGACTCAGCTCTTGGTCACCACTGTTTGTCTCTCTTCTCCGTTCCTTTGACTCAGATCTTGTACTCCTGCCAGAAAACTGTAGGACATACGCTGGGGACTCAGCTCTCAGTCACCACTGAAATATGTCAATTAATACACTAGTTCTGTGCACATCCTTTTTCTTAGCCTTGAGAAATATCTTGAATAATCCTCTGGCTGGTGCATCTGCTTCCGGGCCTCGTGTTCCGTGTTCCCGTCTTGCTTGCCTTCTTCTACACCTGTACTGCAAGCCTTTGAAACTGTCATGGGGTCATAGCAACAAATAAGGAAAGTCCCGAAAGTAATAGGGGTGTCGTTCAAATATGTCCACCACCACCTTCCTGGTCTGTTCTGGAATTTTGGGAACATCGGCTGCTCTCTGCTTTGGGTAGGGCAGGTCTGGTGTGTTTGAAACTGAACATTTTAGAGTTGCTTTTTACTGTGGCCAGCCTGAGGCATACTTTTACAATAATCATACTCTCTAATCAGTCTTGATATGCCACACCTGTGAGGTGCATGGATTATCTGAGCAAAGGAGAAGTGCTAACTAACACAGATTTGTTTTTTGATGCATGATTCAGATTTGACGCATTATATGTGCATAACAGAGTCCAACGCATCCTCCAGTCAACATGTTCCAAGCAGTGGAAGTACGTTCCATCTGAACTCAACCCAGCCGACCACGGGTCTCGTTCTGTAGCAACAACACAACTGAACAGCACAACATGGTTTGGGGGGCCAACTTTTCTCCTCAAACCTTCAATAGACTTGCCATCTCCAGACATGTTTGAGCTTGTGGACCCTGCTCTTGACACAGAGGTGCGTCCACTGGTGGCAACCAGTCTGACGCACGTCACAAAGCTAAAAATAAATCCAACACGTTTTGAAAGATTCTCCAAGTACAGTAACCTCATCAGATCAGTAGCCTGCTTGATCCATCCATTCCTGTCCTGTCACGGTCAAGTCTCTGAATCAGCTCCTCTCTCTGGTACCGATCCTAAAGTAGTGTTGATCGCTATTAACAAAAACAAGTTTTAAAGACACATTTTGGCATGCTTTTAATTACTGTAATAAATGTCTCTATGACTAGTGCTGTTGACAAAAGATTAAGAAACACATAAATAAAATATCATAAAATTATTTTTAAAGGCAAAAAAATAAATCACAAACCTGCACTGCTTTCTGAACTAACAACTGGATCTCGCATGGTGCCATCTTTGTCAATATTTTGAAAGAAATCCCAAAGTTGCAGCTTGCGATCATCTAAATAATCATTAAAAATTCAGAGAGGACATAGTATATTAACACCAACAACAATGTATAAACAAGAACAGATCTAAGGTAACGATAGTGTATGACAAAAGGGACCTGGATGACTTTTCATTGGATCAACAGGTTTTCGAAACTTCTTGGCAATAAAGCCTCTCACCCCACCATACTGAACATCCAGACTGGGCTGACATGTCGGCTCCAACAGATGCACAAAGCTCTCGTTTACCAGAACGCTCTGATTGTTACACATAACAGTTTTTCTATTATAATTATGACACTACACATGGAACATTGATGCTCTTTAAGTTTCACTCACACAAATGTTCATTTCCTCCAGTGCACTTCTCGGTGAGTTCTTCACCACATTGACCAAAGCAAGAGCTCCTCTACTGTTAAAGAGTTGTAGCAGCTGTGAGAGAAAACATAAAAATTATATTTCAACAAACTCAGACGTGAGGTCATTAATGATAAATATAACAGTTCAATAAACAGAGACAGTGGACAGGTCAGAGTTAATATAAAACCAACAGAAATATTCAAGAGGCTTTTACCTGAAGAATGAAGGTTTGTTTTGACAATAATGTGTTAAAGAGTCATCTTTATGTTTACTCTAACATTGTGTCAAACTGTTTATCTACAAAAGAAGTGCTGCACAAATCAAAGTGTTGGAGACTGGCCAGAATATCATTATTGTGTCTCCTGTAATAAACTCCGAGAAACATGTCACAGTCTCTTTATATTAGAACAGTCCCTCAGTATTTTTAGGTCTTTGGTTTTGACTCTTCAGCTGTGGAGCTGCATGGATCTTAAATTAATCTTAAACTCAAAATAATACACAATATTTCCACATTATTTTGAAGAAGAGTCTAATAATGTGAGTGTGACATTTCTTTGAGTCAAGGAGGTTTTATTAAAGAAAGGTTTTAAAAAGATTATTTTATTTTACAGCAAAGGAGCTCACCAATGTTGGGGTTGAAGATTTCCTGGTGGCCTCTCACACTCCTCAAGCTGCAGCTGGAGCTTTATCAACTCACGCCGTGTCACCAGCAGCAGGTTCTTGTCTTAGGTCTTCTCAGTGCTTCCAGTGTGCCCACCATGGCTGTTATCTGAGATTAAAATGAAAATAATCAGATGACCACTCCCAATTTAATTTAATCAAACACTTATTTACTGTGACTGCTGGCCGTATACTTACCTCTACATGCAAAGATTCAAAGACACATGGTTGCGTTTTTGATTGAAAGCTGCAGGTCTTGAATCAACGCCTCCACTTGTTTAATCTCCACCTTTATCACCTCTAAGTCTGCTTCGTTGTAGTCGTCTGGGTTCTTCTCTAGCGCCTCAGCTTTACAATCTTCTCTGCATATGACGTCATCTCATACTCTTCAAGCTGAAATGTGCAAGAAATGTGTCAATACTGTGAAATACTGCAAAGTACTGTAATGATAGCTACACTAGAAGTGTCCAGAAGGTGGCAGTACTGTGTCAGGTGGAACAACATATATGCAGCAGAGTTGCAACGCTCCTGCTGCACAACTGCAGCACATCAGGAAATTTATATGCACAGCCATTTTGACCACTTTTCTTTGTTTACCCTCATTGACCTACATCAGTCAACTGCTCAGTCTCTCATATATTGCACTTTTATTAATTTTTTAAAATATTTTTTCAAATTTGTCCAAAAGTGGTCAGCACATATGCTGCATGCACGCATAGCAAATGCTGCTGCCCCCACTGCTCTTAATTTCCAGGGATTTATAATTTAAATCATTTGATATCTCGTTAATCTCTAATAAATGTAAATTGAGAATATGTTTTTTCATATTTTCACCAATCTCCTCACAAAATGTCCTGCACGAGTTTGACCACCGGACATGCAGCACATAAGCTGCAGTATATTTTCAACCATATTTTTTTTTGAGTTGAAATCCTGATAAAACTGTAAATTAAACCCGGATAAAACTATAAAACCCTGCCATATTATAACCATTTTTCTCATTTTCAGCCCAATATTATATAAAATCATATTGTAATGATATGTTTTACAGTTTCAAAGCAAACATTTTTTAATTGCTTTTCTTTTTAAGTTAAATGTGTAGGTTTTATATGTGTTCAGGTTAGTATATGTGTTTGGATAAACAACCAGAGCCTGCAAACATACACCTGTCCACCAGATGGCAATGTGGATCTAGAATCCTAATAGACCGAGTTATTTCAAACTTTTGTTATGCACTACATTTTTTTTGACAAGTAGCTGTATTTTTACTTTAGTATGCTTTTTCAGTACTGCTGACTAAGGGTAACATATAGCCTAGATTCAGGCCTTTCACTGGTGATTTGTTTTGCAATAAAAACAAAAGTCACATTAAAAGGAATGTTTAAAATATATATTTTGTATTTGCAAAAAAAAAAAAAAATCCAGCCACTCCAGCTCCAGGAGACAGATGTAGTCTTGTAATATAAAAGAATCTACTGGTGAATGAATGGCCTGATGTGTTCACACATCCAGCCAGTCGAGGATCAGTCCTTCTCCTCAAAAAGACTTTTCTTGACGTCGTAGTCAAACAGCAGCTCCTCGCACAAAAGAATGTCTCTCTTTGCCTGGAACAGAATGACATCCTCTGTCCTTCAGGGAAGTTCATCATGCAGTTGACCGGTCTCAGGTTTGCCATCTTGGAGGAATGGTTGATCTTCCGGCCCATGGTGTTTTCTGTTGGGTGACACTCGCAAGGGAAAGTCTCAGCGTCCACACAGAGGTCCGTCCAGCATGATGGAAAAGAAAAGGTAGCCCATGTCACCCTTGATGGACTTGATCAACGTCCGGCCCTCTGCTCCTGTGATTACCTTGCCATGGTAATCACAAACGATGGAGCCCGTGGCAACAACTCCTGTGGTCAAAAGAAGGTGCAATTAGGATTCACTCTTAGGAATAGGAATAAAAATATCTCCGTAGTTTCAGTAAGATCTGGCCTATCGGTTCTGCTTTCGATACAGGAGGAAAAAATGAATGTAGGTATGTATTTTTGCTTAATGTTATCGTGCACATTTTATCTCACCAAACATTTCTAATGTGCGATCATATTACGACGTTTGTCTGTGAGATTTGCGAGATCTCTCATGCGCGCATGGAGGCTGTCTGTCACTTACACACACAACGAGCGCGCGCACGCACACGCATACAACAGTACAAAACTCCCGCTTAATAATAAAGAGTGAAGATGGGAAGAGATTTGATTAATAATAATATTAATAATAATAATATACATTTTATCTTACCAAACATTTCTAATTTGCAATATTATTAAGACTCTCATGTGCGCCGGAGGCTGTCTGTCAGTCAGGCGCAGGCACACTCATAACAGTACGAAAACTCATGCTTAATACAAAGAGTGACGAGGCGGAGAGAGCAAAAGAGTTGATGCAGACAACGCTCCTTGTCATAAGTGCAACAAAATGTTTGCAAGTAAGAAACACAAGCAATCTGTCTAAGCACCCTTCAAAAGTGCATTATGTGCAGACAGAGAAATGCAAAGTGTTCGACTGCCTAGCTTATGTGTTGTAAGTATGTATGTAAATGTATTTATTTATTTGGCTAACTTAAATGCACAGCACTTCAAGTTAGTTTACTATATATATATATATATATATATAGTAAACTAACTTGAAGAAAAATTTTAATTTTTATAAAGCTGCAGCTACTATGAACCAACCAACTCCTCCTAACACCTCTGGTCCAAGACAAGCCCAAAACACACAACACAAAGTACCGATAAGAATACCGTTAAAGTACCGGACCGTTAAGCTGTATCAATAAGAGTAGTAATACCGTTAAAACCTTAACAATACCCATCCCTACTCACAAGACAAAAATGGTATGTATTTTTATGTATTATGTTTACATACCTTGTCCTTTTGCATCAAAGTCCTTGAGGGCCAGGCCTGTCCACTTTTGGTTCTGGACCATTGTGATGATCCCTGGATCCGACTCCACCTGCACCCTAGTGACGGGTTTCTACTTAGCCACTAGGTCCTGGGGTTGAGGACAGTTGCCAGTCCAACCCTCTTTTGGATCATCAGTGACACTTGACAGTCGGGGGGGGCCTTGAACACTGGGCTGTCAAAGACAAATGTTAAATTAATAATCTTTAATATTCTAAAAATGTGAATTATGTTACTTTGATTATTGAGATATGTATTCATCTTTTTTAATAATAATAAAACACATCAACTCACACAAGAGGTGCTCCTCCCGTTTGGCAAACTGCACAGACCTCCACCTGTTATAGAACACTCTGTCAGGTGGAAACCCTTGTAGTGAATATGGTTTTATTAATTAATAATTAATATGAATATGAATTATGAAAATTAATAATTAATATTTGTTTATCAAAATATTAATTTCTTTCGGGCACCACCTTAGTTTTAAGAGTTCTAAGGAAACTAATTATGTTTGATAAGTCTCAATCTTGAATGAAGGAAGTTCTGCTCGTTTTCAACCGAATCTACATTAAACAATGAAACAAGAATGTCTTTATGGGGTTTTATTAAAGATTATGCAAGGTTAAAATATGAATAATAATAGTGGGAAGGACACAAGGGAATAATCAGGGCAAATGATGAAGGTAATGAACATAAAACATTGATTGACAATGAGACAATGGTTTACTTGTTATACCTTTGATGGAGCAAGGTAAGTTTAACCATAGTTTTAAGCGATTTAATCGAGTGGTTACAAAGTCGGATATTAGATTAAAACTTGTTGTGATAAGAGGTTGTTTTACGGCTAAATTTGGATAGCGGACGGAAGGAATTACTGTGGTTTTACTTGAACAACACACGGGGTTTACAACGCCAACTTCTGTGTCAAGTGCTCAACTCACTCTGATCTGGTGGGTCAGTACCAGCGGCGCGGCTCCGATCAGTTCCAAAGGAATACTTCAGAATTCCCGGGTCTCACAGCTGGGTTCCAGTAGCAGAGAGGCGTCACATGTACACTAGTTTCCTGGCGTGAAGCGGTCTTAACAGACAAAGGCCGTGTGCTGATTGTCCTTGGATGAAAAGCCTTTACCACAGTTGAGATTAAAGTCTTTAAAAACTGAAGGATCACTGAAAGAGTCGTCTTTTCTGGATTTAACGAGGACTTTCTTTCGTAGCGTCAAAAGCCTTTCAAAACTACAAAAAGTTTCTTCCGCGAGGAAGTGATGTAATTCCGTGGATAAGAAGTTTTTCAAACAAAAATCAAATGTGTTGGATCTTCAAAAATAAAGTCACTTTAACACAGACTGTGTTAAGTGGATTTAAGCTTAAAAGTTACAAAGCGATAAATGAAACTTAGTAAAAGTAGACAAGATTACGCGAACAAGAGTGTGCAAAGCGTTGCGTAAAGAAAGTTGAGAGAGAGCTTGAAGAGAGAGCTTAAGAGAGCTTGAGAGAGAAATTAAGAGAAATTAAAAGAGCGATTTCCACTTTGCGAATCTTTGTAAGAGGCAAAAAAGGGCGTGTTTACACAAGCGTGGTAAGCGTGGGGTGTTTAGTAAAGTTTTTGAGCTTGAGACTAAACTTTCTTGCTTCATCAAATAAACAAACTTAAACACATTTTAAAACCGTATTGCTTCTGCATTGTATCATAAGTGCATGGGAAATGTCTTTACCAATCTTTAAAGACTAAACACATATTACATTATTCGTTGCTTGACCTGAAAACAGAATAATTCATTTTATTACACAGCCAGCTGTAAGGATGAAGAAGAAAGAATTCTTTTATATCATTATCACTCTGGAGCCTGTAAAGGAAAACGTGAAGTTGACACATTCAATATCATAATCTTTTAATATACACTTATATGGACCAGAACGAAGAATTTTCTTTAGTTTCGAAGCAGAGTCATTACTCTGTTCGACCAAAGGAGGGCAATGTTCAATCACTTAAAGAATCCTGAAACAAAAGGCATTCCTTTCTGTTGAGTTGAAAGCCTTATCGCCGCGGTCTATATATATCACACGAGATTACCGTGTCAGCTTTGGTTCTAGTCGGCCCGGTCTCCATGAAGATAACACTACATGGTCCTTTGAAATGTGGAAAACAAAGTTGTTCACATTTCACTTCTCCATGAACTTTCTTAACACAACATCAAGCATCTGGTCCAGATTAGCACGGAGTTGTTAATTAAGTCTTCTTGTCGTCTCCTCAGTCTGAATAAACAAAAAGGGAAGAGTCTTTAAAAGTTCAGAGTTGTAAATTCTTTGATCCTCTGAA
Organism: Neodontobutis hainanensis; assembly: GCA_024349245.1. NCBI lineage: Eukaryota > Metazoa > Chordata > Actinopteri > Gobiiformes > Odontobutidae > Neodontobutis > Neodontobutis hainanensis. The sequence continues at coordinate 14,933 of JALDNG010000810.1, forward strand.
AGGTGTTAGTCCCTGGTACGAAGAGGCACTACACCCTGCAGCAGTCCGCTGCTTTTTAGGCGGGCTGCTGCTCACCGCCGCTGGAAACTGCAGGAGAAACGCACCAAAGTCCCCTACATCCTGGTCAGCTGTGCCTCGGCCTCTCTTCTGTTTCGAACTCTCCTCTCGTCGGCCGGCTCAACAGAAGAAGAGCTGAAAATCTGAGAAGATTTCAAGTTCAAAATCTGACTAAATCTAGACAGACCTGGGAAGTCGCTGACAAACAGAAATATATAAATGTTGTGTTTGATGATTACACATACCATGGCATAATACTCTTCTGGCTTGATGCCTCGAAAAGCTTGGCAAGTTGTACCTGCAATGAAGAAAAAATCTCATATTAATCATCAATTCTTTCAGTGTATTTTTATTACAAAAAAAAAACATTATTTGAACTTTATGTATTAGATTAGCCAGACTATCAATTCGATCATTTTATATTTCTCAGTACAGTGCGTATAAATTCACACACTACTTTACATGATTCTGCTAAAACGTACTGTTCATGAGGTCGCTCGTGACGTTACCAACTGGCAGCCCTTGTTTGGACAGGAAAAATCATTCCTGGTCGTCCACACTGTCCTGCAGACATCCTGGACGAATCTTGTGGAAGTATGTGTCCATCATCTGTGGAGATCAGATATGAAGTTAATGCATTAATGAAAACATTAAGAGATCTGACTTCTGACCCTGATAAGGTTGTGGGAAGCTGGTCAAAGTAGTCAAAATTAATTAGTACTATACTATAAACACAAAGAACTTAATCAGAATACACAAATACAATAAAGTCACAATAACATCCCAACAGATCTCCTCTCCACATGGTCTGACCCATGACCTCCCCTGAAGTTATAAAATGGCGACATAAGGCCCTCCCCTCTTTGACCAAACCATGTGGTGGACCAGGTAAGTATATTGATAAATAACTAACTAAACTGTAACAATTTACAAAACCAATTTATAATAAAACATATTTAACAGAACTGTGTGTTGTGTGATAATTAACTGCTGAACTAAATACAAACTAAACAAAACAAACCGGGATAATTTAATTTAGCTGTATTGTTGAAATGGTACTGATTGAAACTTAACACATACATGAAATGAACAACTACATAAACTAAAGTGAGTTATGGGACAAACCCCTTTGTCACAAAGATTCTCCCAGGTTAGAAAACTTACAGCAGAGTCCTCTGTGATGGAAAATGTCGCACTCTGTGAATTCGTCCATCAACATGTGTCTTGTTGATCCAGTCTGAAGCCTGGAAACTAAATATAGAACACAGTGAGTGACTGACCTTATACACACTGAGGAAACGCTGTAAAGTAAAAGTACTTTAAATGCAATCACTGCTTCTGGTCGCTGGAAGTACCTCAGGACCAAGATGGCTTCGCAGCAGTACCGGAACAGAGTCATTTGGTCTTCTTCCAAATGCTGCTGGTCCAGGAGCTTCCTGTGGATGCCCAGCATGTCCGCCTCTGATACTGAGGACTCTCTGGCAGTCTTGGAGAGTCGGCTGAACAGGCCTAGAATGATTAGATGAAAAAACAAAAAAAACAAATGAGCCATTGTTCCAACATTAAATTTAATGACTCTGCATTAAATGAAAAGTAACTAGTACTAGTGGATAACAAATCACTTGCAGCGCCTTGTGGTCAGTGATGGGATTCAGCCTGTGCGTCCTGTGCAGCCTCAGGGTCATTCAGGATCAAAAAATGTCTTTCACGCAGGTCTTCCAGAAGAGCCTTTCTGGATGCCTCATCGGGTACCGCTTGACCATGGCATTGTAGTCCCAGGTTCTGCCTCGGAGGGTCCAGGCCTTCATGGACTTTTGGCTCTCTCCACCTCTGCTTTCCTCTCCTCATCAGTCTGGTTCTTCATGCAGAGCATCAACACGTGGATAGGCAGCATCTCCTGTGGCTTGAAACACAGCAAAGGAAAGGAAATGATGCGATGATCCTTGTCGTTGCAAGAGAAAGAAAAAATATTCAATACAACAACAAGCAAATAACCAATGCCTGTAATACACACAAACATAGAGTCCATTGAAATACTAATGAGTTGGGTCACTGCTACTTAAGTTGATTTATACACAGAAACACAAAGTAAATGTAATGTGAATAATTGGCTGTCCATCCTTCTGCTTTTATGACTTTAGCCATCTTCACTGCAGTTGGGGCAAGTCTTGAGCATTTTGCTGTCAGCGAGAACATTCCACTCGCCGTCTCTTCTCTGCCCTGGGGTCCTCTTCGCCAGAGTCGTCAGAAGAGGAGCTGCAAAATTAAAAAAGGTTTTGAGGTTACACACTGACAAACTGATGGATGAGCATTGAGAGACATAATTATAACTGTTTCAGATAACTGCATACCGTGTCAGCGAGCTGAGCAGGTTTGAAGTGGCCACAACAGTGTCCAGGGTCTTCATCCAGTAGTGCTGGTTTGCCACTGCCGTCGAATGGGTAATGTAGGGGGCCACAGACGCCTTCTGCTCCTCTGTGAAGTTGGCAGCCACATCTGTCTCCACGGTCCTGCGTATCTGCTGGTTCGTGATGTTTGGCAGTTTGTAGCTGCAATGGGGCAGAAATATGAGATGAAACTCCCAAATCTGAATCATTTTCTTTGAGGATGATCCGTTTAATAAATGCACAAATACGTTATTAGTTGAATGCTATTCCAACATATACTTTTAGGTCTTATGGATTGCTGTTAATATTTACTGTTGGTGCAGACGAGCGAGGTCATTGGTTGCACTTCTAATCTTGGTACCCGACGATGACACAAACGAGAGTTACGTATGTAACTGCGGTTAAATGAATCCCGGATGACCGCCAGGGGCGGTGCATTAAGCACTGAATGATCATCTTTGCGCATGCGCGAATTTAATATCAACAAAGTCACCTGTGACCTCCCGGTGACCCACGTGGGGCTATTTAGTCACGTGATACCGGGAGCTCAGTCCTTTAACCTTCTTGCAAGTACAAGGATTCCGAGGGACTGACTGCCCTGGCGGTCATCCGGGATTCATAGAACCGCAGTTACATACGTAACTCTCGTTCTATGTCATCCCTCCTGACCGCCAGGGGCGGTGCATTAAGCACTGGATGACGTATACCAGCAAGGTCACGAGGAATCAGCAGACCCTAATCCAGCATACCTTATCAGGACTTAGAAGTGTCCTGCCGTAGAACTCCCTCCAGTGGATGGGGGGCGGCTATATTCAGTCTGTAAAATCTGGTGAATGTATGCGGAGTAGTCCATGACGCCGCAGCACAGATTACCTCCAAAGGCACTCCAGTCATTGCTGCCCAGGAAGTGGTAATGCCCCTTGTAGAGTGACACCTCACTCCCACTGGTAGTGGTTGGCCATGGGCATTGTATGCCTGGGTAATTGTACTCACCACCCATTGCGCTAGGCGCTGTTTAGACAGGGCCTGGCCCTTACGGGGACCAGAATAGCAAACAAACAGCCGGTTTGTTTTGCGTATTGCCGCGGTTGCATTTATATACACCTCTATTGCTCGGACGGGGCATAGATGCTCACACAATTCTCCGGTATCAAAGCGGGCCAGCTGTAGCGGCTGAATACCCGTTGTCCCGGATGCCACCTTGGGAACAAAAGAGACATCCGGCCAAAGAGTGACCCCTGACCTGTCTGGATTCCACCGACAGCAGGACTCATGCACAGACAGCGCCTGTAGTTCTCCAATACGTTTGGCAGAAACCATTGCTAATAAAAATGCAGTCTTCATAGACACCCATTTGATGCCTACCTCTGTCAGAGGTTCAAACGGCGGTGACTTCAGGGCATCCAGGACCATGGTCAAGTCCTATGAAGGTACCACTGACCGTGTAGGTGGGTGTAATCGCCGGCGCCCTTCAAAAATAAGGAAACATGCCTATTACTTCCGACAGTCTTGCCATCGACTTCCACATGTCGACAGGAGATTGCTGCCACATATACCTTCAGGGTCGACGGTGACCGTCCCTGATTTAGGAGTCCTTGTAAAAACAATAGGATGGATGAAATGGGACAGTCTACTGGATCCTGTCCCTTGTCATGACACCACCTCTCAAACAATTTCCATCGATTGTCATACAACAATTGTGTGGAGAGTGCCCGAGCGTTTCTTATGGTATGCTCCACCTCCCCGCCAAACTCAGAGAAGCCCGATCCCGGCCCTGTAGCGGCCAGACCCACAGCTGGAGGCGATCGGGATTGGGATGTAATATTTGTCCCCCCATCTGTGACAAGAGATCTGTCCTTGAGGGGAGACGCAGCAGAGCCTGTGCAGCATTGGAAACCAAGTCCTTGCCGGCCAGTAAGGGGCCACCAGGAGGAGACTGTGTCCCTCCTGAAGGACTCTGCGGAGTGTGTGGTCTATTAGAGGGAACGGAGGAAACGCGTACAGGAGCACCTTCGGCCAGTCGTGTCCCAGCGCATCCAGGCCCAATGGACTGGTGTTGTCCACCAGAGAAAACCATAGGGGACAATGGGTGGCTTCCCTTGAAGCAAACAGGTCCACTGTTGCTCTGCCAAAAGTCCCCCAGATGCGCTCCACCACCTCTGGGTGAAGCTTCTACTCCCCCGGTAACACCTTCTGCCGAGACAGGTAGTCTGCCACTTGGTTCAGCACCCCGGGAACATGGGCTGCTCTCAGGCTGGCAAAATGGAGTGTCGCCCACGTCAAGAGCCGTTGAGTCTCTTGTGTAAGTCTCTCTGAGTGTACTCCACCCATGTGATTCACATGGTAGACCACTGACATGTTGTCGGAACGAATTAGAACGTGCTTGCCTCGCAGATTTTTGAGGAAATGGCGCAGGGCCAGATGTACGGCAATTAATTCCAGAACATTTATGTGTTCCGTGTACAGATGTTTGGGCCACTCTCCCTGGACCATGCGGCCCTGCCACATTGCACCCCAACCTGTGGCGGAGGCATCCGTAAATACAACCTCTCTCCGCACTGGTAGAGAGCCCAAGGGAACGCCTTGTGTAATCCAACCCCTGTCTCTCCACTGAGACAGGAAGTTGAGAACACGGGGTAACACGCGTATCCTCCTGCACCTGTGCACATACCGTGTCGGATCCAAGTGTAGGCCGTTAAGCCACCTCTGTATCGGGCGCAATGAGAGCAACCCTAGAGGTACCACACTTGAAGCAGCTGTCAACATGCCTAGAAGGCGAAGATATAAGACAAAAGGCAGTGCCTTGCCACCCCGAAAAGCAGAAAGCATTGTTACAATGCTGTTGACCCGCTGGGTAGAGGGACAAGCTTTCATAGTGATTGTGTTCAGACTCACCCCAAGAAAGACTGTATGCTGTGCCAGAACCAACTTGCTCTTTTCGCAGTTCACTCTCAGGCCCAAGTGCGCTATATGCTTGAGAACAGTCATTGTGTCTCGAATGACCTCTTTGCGGGTTGGTGCACATATCAGCCAGTCGTCGAGGTATGGAAGGATCTTTATAACTCGCGCCTGCAGAGGAGACAGTGCTGCTGCCACGACTCGAGTAAATACCCTGGGAGACAGGGACAACCCGAAAGGAAGGACCCGGAACTGAAAATGATTCCCTTGAAAAGCAAATCGCAGGAATCTCCAGTGGTGTTCTGCAATCGGGACGTGAAAGTACGCGTCCTTCAGGTCGATTGTAGTAAACCATTTGCCCTGGGAGAGCACCTGGAGCATTTCTCCAGTGCGTAACATGCGGAATGGTATTGTCCGTAAAAACACATTCAGACCTCGTAGGTCGAGGACAGGACGTAGGTCGCCTGTCTTTTTCGGCACTAGAAAATATCTTGAATAAAACCCCCCGGGTCCAGCCGGGGGTCTACAGGAACTATCGCCCCCTTGGCCAGCAGGGTGGAGATCTCCTTGTTGAGCGTATTGGCTTTTGCCAGGTCTCGGATGACAGTCATCCTGACCTGGCCAGAAACTGGGGCCGCTGGCCGGAATTGTAGTTGATATCCCCTTGACAAGGTGGTCAGCACCCAAATGTCGGGGCTGTGAGCGGCCCAGTAAGAAAGCTGCTCCAGGGTAAAACGATCGACCGCCGGCTCGCCAATATTACTTCCGCCCCCCTTGGCCTTTTGAGGGCCTGGGGGGTTGACGACCAGGTTGTGTGGGCTGAGGAAAACGCGGGGCCCTAAACCTTGTCCGATCCCCTGGAATTTGGCCAGGTCTTGTATTTGGTCTCCGGGGCACCACAAAAGAGCCTGGATTGGCAAAAACCGGCCGGAAGGATCTAGCAGGAGGGCCGTCCACAGCTTGAGCCATTGTTCGTCTGTGAAGGCCAGCTAGCTGTTGTCGCGTCTCAGAAGCCTGGGCCGTGCGATGTAGGGCCTCAATCGCGGCTGCACCAAAGAGCTCCCCTGGGGCCACTGGTAAGCTCTGTAGGGTCCTTCTGCAGGTCTCCGTTAGTGGTGATTGTGCCAGCCAGACCTGCCGACGAGCCTGCGTCAATAGCGACATCATACGCCCAAGCTCTCTAGACATGAAAGCGAAGGTCTGCAGAGAAGTATCCATTAATGCTTGGGTCGGTAAATCAACCCCCGTGGCCTCCAGCGAAAACGCCAAGCATTAGATGGGACAGAATTCCCCATCCGTCCCATACGCGCCCCCGCATCATAGGCTTTACACAGTAAGTCATCCATGACCCGACACTGTGGTCGTGGGCACCTAGCATTTGGCCTCATGGCTTCGTCTGGGGCCACAATTAGAGCGGCTACCGCTGGCTCCACCGATGGCATATGACCCAGACCAAATTTGGGGGCATCCTGCATTGAAGCGAGTGCTCTAGCATCGGACGTAGGCCGTGAAAATGCCTTAACGTCCGCCCAGCACACATGGAGCTCTTTAACATACTCAGCATAGGGGGGCACCACAAAAGAGGTAGCCGCCCCATGCCGTCGGAAAAATGCGCTGGATGCTCACTGATCGTGGTGGTGGTTCATCCAGCTGTAGTCTAGCGAGGGCTGAGGCAGCTGATGGGCTGAGGCAGCCGAGTTGTCCGTACCCTCCATATTACCTGTAGAGGCATGGGACCCAGCTTCAGACACTTCAGGGCTCGTCTCTTTAGTCTCCTGAAAGAACGAGTCTGATGCCGCCACTGAAATGGCATCATCCTCACAGAGAGATGCTACCTCATGACCATGTGCAGGCGCTTCTAGGCTTTTTCCAGCCTGAAAGGACTGGAGGATGGCTTTCATTTCAGCCAGCTCTGAAGAAAGGCTGTCCACCTTCTTGGACAGTTCTCCCTTGGAGCGTTTCTTCGGAACATGAGGCGCAGCCCCACCAGCTGGGCGCTTCAGCCGTGTGCCCTTTCCAGCTGGTAACTGATCAGACTGCAATTCTGTTGAATAAGCAGAATTGCAGCAGGCTGTTCAACAACTGTCAACCTAGCTACTCGTACAGACCAGGGCATAATGCTGCAGTTTGTACACGCGTTATCTGTGAGACCCTCCCTGAGATGACCAACTTCCAAGCAGGAGGGGCAGAGATCGTGGACATCATCTGGCTGGAGGGGGGCTAAACACGCCCTACAGCATAGCGACTCCAGCATGATAGTCAATACTACTAGTCTTATCCAAGGGAGATCAGGTCGAGCAAGAACCGCCACTAGTGACCCCCAGTACAGTACACTTACCGCTGCGAATCACCTTGAGCTGAAAACGCCACTAGTGATTCCACCGTGGGATGCTATTTGGAACCGGGTTACACTCGTTCCAAATTGTGCAATTCACTTTCGACCACGGAAAGCAAACCAAATGTATTTTAGCTCAGCCGAACACGGCGGCACTTCACAAATTATATGTAGCTTAACCGAAAACACGGAAAGCAAACCAACTGTTTTTAGCACAGCCGAACACGGCCGCTATTTAGAAAAAATATATATAGCTTAACCGACAACACGGAAAGCAACCAATTGTATTTAGCTCAGCCGAACACGGCAGCTATTTACAAAATATATATAGCTTTGCCGAAAACACGGAAAGCAAACCAAATGTATTTTAGCTCAGCCGAACACGGCGGCACTTCCCAAATTATATATAGCTTAACCAAAACACGGAAAGCAAACAAATTGTATTTAGCCCAGCCGAAGACAGCGGTAATTCACAAAATTATATATAGCTTAGCCGGTAACACGGAAAGCAAACCAAATGTATTTAAGCCCAGCCGAAGACGGCGATAATTCACAAAATTATATATAGCTTAGCCGGTAACACGGAAAGCAAACAACATGTGTTTAGCCCAGCCAAAGACGGCGGTAATTAACAAAATTATATCTCTTAGTCGAACACTAAAAGTGGACTTACCATCTGCTGCACTCCAAACTTAGCTTACCAGCGTCCGCGATGCACAACAAAGTCCAGCTCGTGCAGTCTCTGGAGGGCGAATCACTCTCGCTGCTCCGATTGTGGTTAAAAAACTCACAAGTCACGAGGCTACCAGCTACGAGCTGTATGTATCAACAATAGTGGATCGTATAATACAAGTCTCCACCATAAAGCTTAACCTACGCGCAAGAAGACAAAAAGGGACTGAGCTCCCGGTATCACGTGACCGGGAGGTCACAGGTGACTTTGTTGATATTAAATTCTCGACCTGCGCATGCGCAAAGATGATCATTCAGTGCTTAATGCACCGCCCCTGGCGGTCAGGAGGGATGAAATAGAACACCTTGTTAGACTTGAGACATGTGTAGTATGCGTCCAGCATCTGCAGAGACAAAAAAATAAATAAATACATCTGATAATATCTGTTGGTTCATTGCTGGTGACACTGTGTTTCATGGTAAGGCAATTTACATTTACATTTACATTTATTCATTTAGCAGACGCTTTTATCCAAAGCGACTTACATTGTTCTACAGTAATTACCAGTGTTAGACACTGGAGGCAAGTTGGGTTAAGTGTCTTGCCCAAGGACACAACGACAGTATGAACTGTGGGGAGAGCGGGAATTGAACCACCTACCTTCTGGTTGAAGGACGACCGCTCTACCACTGAGCCACTGCGCCCCAATTTAGCCTGTCCAAAGTGTACTTACTGCTGCCTCCTCCATTGTGAGGGCAAACACGGCGATCTGCATTGTCACAGTCTTGTGTTCACTTACTGCAACACACACCTTTCCTCCAGAATTTTTTCTCGTCCCACTCTGCTGTCCATAAAAAACAAAAAAAAACAAAAAAAAAAAACAGTGAATAACTGACATACACGTCCTCTTTGGAGACTACCTAATATAATCTGTTTAGGCTGATGCCCCCACAAAAACTGAGGTCTTACTGACACTTACTGTTATTCCCTCCACCGCTCCTGGTCTCTGGAAGTGACCGAGGATCAGGATTGCTTCACAGTAATAACGGAACATGGTCTTTTCCTCTGAAGCCATGTGGTCACCTTCCAGCAGACTCCCATAAATGGACAGCATGTCTTTCTTGGCCTTCTGGAGGACGGCCTGGCACTCCTGAAGGCTCTTCTCACCCTCTGCGAACCGTTCATACCTAGAATGACATACAAGACCACAATGGCAGCGCAGAGAATTACACACATCTGTATCACATAACCCCATATGTACAGCCAGCACATAAGTACTATCAACATGGAGGAAGTCATTAAAGAAAAACTAATGGAAAGCAGATTAGCAACTGACCTTGTTTTACACATGACCTTGCTGTTGGACTTGGCCACAGGCTTTCTGATTCAAGCGAGGAGGTCGATGTAGGCTTGGCACTTCCTGTAGAAGTCAGGATCTGCTGCAGCCAAGCTCAGGTGGGTCTTCAAACACTGAACAAACCGGATCATGTTTTTGATATAGTTCAGAATGGTGGCTGGGCCCATGTAAGCGCGCCGGAGTTGGGTGAGGTAATCTTTGGTCTCAGTGGACTTTAGCAGGAAGTCCAAGCTGACTTCATCCCCACTTGGCTGGATGTACCTCAGCATCCTGAAGACGTTGTCTACCTGTGATGAAAGAAAAATAAGTGTGAGATTATGCAGTGAGAAGAAAAGCCACACAACAGCCACACACTCCTAATAAAGCTCTGTTGTATCTGCGTTCCCTTCCTATATGGAATGTAATAGCTGCTCTACACGTGCTGTGCTACTATATATTAAAACATTTCACGGTTACAGAGAGTAATATGGAGCAGACTTTTTTAAAAAAATCAAATGGGATGCATCTTACCTCCTGCTGGCAGTTGTGGACCAGCAGGGTGTTGATCAAGTAGCCTTGAAGTCAGTCAACAGGGCCTCTTCTGCAGGGAACTTTTTGTAGAGCCCCATTTGTGTCATCTTGACCCTGACATTTATACTGTACTGCGCTTGATCTCTGAAAAAAATACAGAGAGAAGAAAATGAGCTCAAACCTTGCAGTTTGTTCACAGTTTCTGGACTGATGTGTGTGAGTTTTAGAACTTACTTTTGCCATGTTTGGTCGCTTGGATCGGTGGTGCTGCCTTCGGAGCTGCTATCCTCCACCACCGAGACGCCACCCGCCGCCGAGCTGACACCGCCGCTCGAGAGCTGACACCGGCTGCTCCAGAAGGTTCACTGGCTGTGGGAACAGCAGCCGCGCTGGTGGACCTCTCTTCGTACTCCAGGTCTGCTTGGTTAGAAGCATTAGCCACAAAAGTTTCTTTGGAGGAGCTCTTCCAAAAGGGCCAGCCTGGATGGTTTGTGGGGGTAACGTTTGAGCATTTCCTTATAGTCCCAGCTCCGGGCTTGCCGTGTCCACACCTTCGCAGACTCCTTGAACCTCGTCGCCTCCTTCTGCTGTTCTTTGGATGCATTTCCTTTCATGCAAACTTTGCTCAGATGCGTCGTCAGCATCTCCTGTGGTTTTTCACACAGCAAGTGTGCTTGAACTGGACGCACTTGACCTCCTCCCACCCTTTTTCCAAGATAGGTCACTGTTGCTTGCCCAAACTCACATTTTGACAAGTTAACTGTTAATGTGTACTGTAATGTGCTCCACCCACGAAGACAAACAAACAACCAAGTCATCAAGATATGCTTCACAAAAAGACAATCCAGACAACTCTACATGCATAAGCCTCTGAAATGTGCCAAAGACCATAACGGAATACTGAAGGAAGTCATCAGGTGTAACAAAAGCAGATATTACTTTGGCGCGTTCAGTTAAAGGGACCTGCCAATATCCTTTTAGTAAGTCTAGCACTGTCACAAACTTGGCAGCACCAACATGATCCACGCAATCCTCCATTCGTGGAAGAGGATAACAGTCAGTCTTCGTTACACCATTAACTTTCCTGAAGTCTGTACAAAAGCGGTCATCACCATAAGCTTTAATTTACTCCACCTGTTTTTTCAGACGACCACGTTTGTCTGGATTAACCCGATATGGATGCTGTTTTATAGGCCTTGAGTCACCTACATCAATATCATGACTGAGCACATGAGTCTGAGTGGGCACATCAGCAAACAGTGACCTATTGGACTGAATTACACTCATCATTTTATTCAGCTGAGAATCTAAAAGGTGGAACAATAAAACTGACAAACTTTTTAAAGCCTCCGAGTTGGAAAATTTACCCTGAGTCAAAGCCCCGGACCACGAGTCATTTTCAATTTCAGTACAGGACAGCTCCTGTTTACCAGCCGCTAAACTAATTCACGGCTCGGAGCGTTCAGCACCGGACAGCTCCCGACAAGCCCGCAAATGAATACGGGTCTCAGTGTTCTCAACCCCGAGCAACGCTGCAGACTCTTTAGCGTCTGCCACCACCAAGGACGAGTAATTTCGGTCATAATAAGATTTTAACATGATCACATGGCAAAGGCGTGTGCCACGCCGGCGGTCAGGTGTGAAAATCAAGTAGTCTCTGTCACCCAGTTTCTTTTTCACAACATAACATTACCTCAGGCAGTAAGGGTTGGCAGTAACACATCCAGCACCAGCAGTAACAACAATCTCTCTCTGAACGTGGAGAAGACGAAGGAGATTGTTGTTGACTTCAGGAGAGCGCACACTCAGCATGTTCCTCTGACCATCAACGGTGCGACTGTGGAGAGAGCAAACAGCTCCAAGTTCCTGGGTGTGCACATCGCAGAGGACCTCTCCTGGACTGAAAACACAGCAGAACTGGCCAACAAATCACAACAGCGTCTCTACTTCCTCTGCAAACTGAGGAGAGCCAGAGCCCCACCCACCATCATGTACACCTTCTACTGAGGCACCATCAAGAGCATCCTGTCGAGCTGCATCACTGTGTGGTACGGCGCCTGCAAGGCGTCCTGCCGAAGGACTCTGCAATGCATAGTGAGAGCAGCTGAGAAGATCATTGGTGTCTCTCTCCCCTCCCTCCAACACATTTACGGAACACGTCTCATCTGCAAAGCCCTCTGCACTGCACATGACCCCCCCACCCATCACACATCTTCTCCAGCCTGCTGCCATCAGGGAGGAGACTGCGGAGTTTCCAGGCCAGGACCAGCAGACTGAAGGACAGCTTCATCCATCAGGCTGTCAGGAAGCTGAACTCGCTCCCGAACCTTTTCTGCCCCAGGCACCACTGAACTATGACCCCCCCACACACACTAATATATGATGACATGCACCAGTCACTCTGTGCAGCATTGGTCTGCTCACTACCTCATTCTCCATGGAACTGCCATCATTCAACTACATCATCCGTCAGTTAAATAACTGCTCTTAATAAGCTTTTGTTTTTGCACTAAAAAACCTTTTATCTGCACTGTTGCTCACTTCATTGATTTGCACTCTGCCTTTTTCCTTGCGCTGCTTTATTTTGTTTTAGTTAACTTTATTTTTGATTTTATTATGCCTTTTTAACATTCCCTTAGTGTATAATTGTACAGTTGTATCTACATTTTATATTTTGATCTAGATTTTTTAGGCTTTAATGTCAATGTTATCTGTGTGCACCGGGGTCTGAGTGTAACGCAATTTCACACAAAAGCTCTAATTTGTGCACGCAAATCTGTGTTTGTTGCTCCAATTTCTTTGTCTCCAACATATTCATATAATGGAGCTCCTTTTCCTTTAAAGCAAGACACTCTTTAATCTAACTGCTTCATCTACCATACCACTAGAGGAAGACATTCTAGGACCTTTAGGTTTGGTGTGTATTGGTGTCAACGTCCCAAGCTCTACTAAAGCATTATAAATTTGAGTCTTTACCGTAGCCTTCTTAGCTTGTTCAGCAACTAGCAAGAGATCATCTTTTCGACACCGATGCAAAACCTCCAAAGTGGGAGCAGGAACAAACTCATCCAGGTTAAACTCCATGTTTAAACCCAGAATCAGGCCAGTCACAAGACAAAAGGCTAATACACAACAAACAAAGCTACCCTCACAAAACACACACCTGCCAGTCCGTCCTGAATTACTCAATTAACTCACAAGACAGAAAAGTCTACTTTAACGAGCCACCAAATATGTTACGATCCCGCTAAACAAAGTGACCTGAACATAAAGTCAAACCACACAAAGTGTAAGGCAACACAAATCAACAATTTATTAATTAAACAGAGGATTTGGGAGAAACCAAAAAGCCATACACAACTAAAGCTCAAACTGTCATTTTAAAATAAGAATCAAGGGAAAACAAAAAGGCAGTGATGGGTCGGACAAAATGAACAAAAGAGGGCAACAAGCCGAGCCAGCCCGCCATTGGACCGTCGTACCCGACTTAACTCCCCTGTCCCTGCCTAACCAAACCTAACCCTTAAAGTTCATGTTTCGCTCAGGGGGTCTAAGTCCACAGCTAGCATAGGCCACAGGTCTTACTTTACCATTTTGCTCTTGAGACAGGACAGACCCCAGTCCGCTGTAACAAGCATCGATCTCAAGAATGAATGGCAGAGAGAAGTTGGCATAGGTCAGTACAGGAGCAGACATCATCCGATGTTTCAACTCTTCAAAGCTCCTCTCACATTCATGAGTCCATGCAGCAGACAGGGGCACCTTTGAAGACTTCTTTGACTTAGTCCCTGTTAGTTCGGCTACAAGACGGTGCAAAGGGGCAGCCAGCTTTGCAAAACCACAGATGAACCTCCTATAGTAGCTGGAGAAGCCGAGGAAAGAGCGCAGCTCAGAAACATGGTTAGGCTGGGGCCACTTTGACACAGCCTCAATTTTCTGGGATCTGTTGACACACCATCCTGAGATATAACGTGCCCTAAGAAGCTCACCTCTATTTTAAAGATGGAGCACTTCTCCAAATTGGCCTTGAGACCTTCTCGCTGGAGGCGTCTTAGTACCGTTTCCAGCCGGGTGATATGTTTGTCAACTGTGGAAGAGAAGATCACAACATCATAGAGATAACAACTGTAACTGGAAGTTCTGATCTCCAAACATTCTCTCCATCAGTCTTTGGAAAGTGGAGGGGGCATTGCAAAGCCCGAATGTCATCCGATTCCTGCTGCCAGATCAAGGGTTGAGAACCATTGGGCTCCTGAGAGGGCTTCAAGGGACTCTTTATTCGCGGAAGGAATGTGGGTTTTACTATTGAGGAGCCGATAGTCGACGCACAGCCGAAGGCTGCCCTCCTTCTTCTTGACCAGCACAATGGGAGAGGCAAAAGGGCTACTACTTTCCAGAATTACCTGTGCATCCAGGAGCTGACGAGCTGACACAGACACAGCAAAGACAAGGTGCAAACTAAACTTGTGACCCAGTGCACTAACTCGCATGCATAAGTGGGGAGACCTCACCCATGTGCCCTGCTACACCACCAGGAGAGCTCCCAGCGTCACGAGAAAATATAAAAACAAGTTAACCAAAGGGCGAACCCAGTTGCAATAAAAACATCACAGTATCAACAGAAACCAAAACAGCAGAAAACAGCAGCAGGCTAGCCACCCTGTAAGAAAGAAATCATTACTTAAAAAAGAAAGGCTTGCCTTGGTAAAGGTGTGTTAAACGACACAAAATTAACACCCTGACAGTTAATAGGAACCTCAGACCAGAGCACATGGCACCCAAACTACAGAAAACCCAGCAACAGCAGAGAACATGCAGCAGCAGAGAGAGGCCATTGGGTGCCTGTTATAAGAATTTTAATTTTAATGTTTATTGTTACTGGGGGCTTATAGTTCTCTTCAGGTCATATCAAATGCATGTCATGTCCTTCGTGCTAATCCAAGCATGGAGTAGACATAACTAGACTGAGACATGTCACGGGACTCTTGCACCTGGAGCCTTGTGAACGCCTCTCACCAAGGACGTCACTGTGTTGTATATAATCTCATGTTATGTTTACATCTTTAAGCAAACCTGTCGCTGTACCATTGTTACTGTGTCTGCTTTGCTCCTCCTTGCAAGGATTAAAACCTGGCCATTGCTTGTTAAATTATAAATCTGTCTCCGTGTCTCTCTGGTCCAATATAAGGATATAAAATATTCCTATAACAGTGCCCTAGGACTTTACACCACTACACTAGATTTCCTGCAAAACAAACAAAAAAAAAATATATATATAGGAATCAAACACGCCATGTTAGGACTGCAGGGCACAGGTCACTGCATTGCACAAACTGTATAACCTATACACTAATAGTTTGTGCTTTGTATATGTACAGCATCATATAACGTCATATACCTAAATAAAGAAAAAACTATAAATGGGATCAACATTTTATTTTATAGGCCGACTAATTGGCTAACAATTACAGTTATTACCACGGAAAAGTCAGGGACTCAATGGTGTGGTCCGTGCAGTGGTCCGTTGGGTCCGTGGACAGGCCAGTGTTTTGTTCACAACTCATTCAGTCAGTTGGCCAATTAATAGGCCCATGTTTAACGTCAGTAGGTCTGGTTATTTTTGTAATTATTTTGAAGAGAATTGAAATCTAATCTATTTATGTCTAACAATACTTACAGCAGGCTATGTTCAATGTTAAAGCGCAACTGATATTTATCAATTATTGATGCTTGATGAACAGGAAAACGTTGCTTCATAAGCCTACGCTACAGTTAGACATATAGGCTATCACTGTAAAAGATTTTATTGTAAATTAACAGTAAATGCTGGCAGCAGAGTTGCCAGCAATGTACTGTTTATTCACAGTACTGCTACTGTTGTCATCTTAACAGTAACTTACTGTTTTGCTGGAATACAGTACAACTGTTATATTCACAATAATTTACTGTTCATTTTTACAGTACTGCTGTCACTTTACTGTTATTTTACAGTTATACCATGTTCTGCAGTCAGTACTTTACTGTTTATTTTACAGTTGTAATACATTCTTCTGGCAGTAGACCAGATTAGAAAATATAAAACTAATAAATGATCAAATTAAAATGAAAATCAAAGTGTGGAGGTGTATTGCCATTAGCAGCTCCTACAAAGACAATTGGGGAAAAAATATGACACTGGGTCCTTGATAAGTTCAGAGAGGAACCATCCCTATTTGACAAAGTGTAACCCTAACCTTCAAAACAATAAATCAAATTGTGTTGTATGCAATAAAATCTTTAGAAAGTGGCTTATACAATATATTAAAAAAGAAAAATTCAACAAAGAAGTAGAGTTCATATTTAGCTTAAACTCATATATTCTCATATACTCATACTCATATACTCCATACATTAAAGTTTCAGGGTACTCGGTGCTCTTGCACACAGATTTTAGACATTTTAAGAGCACATAAGCAACCAATGTCAAAATTAAAATAAACTGAACAAACAAGAATATTTACAGTATGTGAACTTGATTAAAGTACTCACAAAAGGACATCAAAGGAAAAAGAGTCAGCACTTTACTGCTAGCTTGCTTTATGTAAATACTCACCCATCTGAAAAACAAATTCACAATTGTGTTACGCCTGCTGCCCTCGCTTCACTTTCTTATGTTATATACCTCAGCAGTGTCAATAACTTACTTCTCAACATGTGCCTTCTTCTGCACAAATCCCTTTTGCAGATAACCTCTTGAGAAGCAGCTTGAGAATCCTCTTGGAGATAACCTCACCTATAGTGGCCCCTTTATTCCACGTTCTGAGTTGATGCCAAAAAAGCGTCTGAAAAACACAGTATTATATTTTCAGAGTTGTTATATAGTTCCGTGATATAAAAACCCCAAAAAATCAAAAATTGGATGGTTATCCCTTCATCATGCCTGAAACTTTAAATAAAAGGTGTGCAGAGACTATAGCTAAAATTAAAACACACTGGACTGAAGTTTGTATACATTCACTGTTTACCGTTGAACTGCCTTGGTAGAAGAGGCTGACAACACAACTTACCTCTGAATGAATTCCATAGTACAGGTCGCCTCCTCTTGAAACTGCAAGCTGCAGGATGTAGTACAGTGCAAACAGAGCAGCAAGATCTGTTGGCTTGATGCCCTAGATGACATGACCCTCCATGCTGATCCGGCCTTGTCCAGTCACAAGCTCTGTTCCACCTAAAGAGTAAAATAAGATTAATTTATTAAAGCACATTGTCTTTTATAAAAATTACAACATGAATGAAGAAACGTGGACGAATTCAGATAACGAGTTTTGAATTAATAGATACATACCAAGCACTATGGCTGGCAGGTGGGGGCAAGTTGAGGGTCCTCTCCAAATCAGCCACTGTAGCAGATGTCTAAAGGAAAGAAACAAAATGGTTTGTTAGCCATGCAGGATTATCTCACAGAGAAAAGAGTAGAGCCCAGCTCCTCTTGATGAAGAGGATCCGGGAAGAGTTCAGACTTGAGCCCAGCTCCTGTCTGAAGTCCTCCAGGGTTCCCAGCTACAGCGGGGCAGCTGCAGGGTCTTTGCGGAAAGACCGGACACAATCCAGCGGCTAACGTTAGCCCCGGGATTTATCACAGCCATAGTTCACGCTCATTCTTGGTGTAGCCAGTTGCTTCAAACTGCAAATCCACCTGGAATTCATATTAAGTAAATAAACCAAAATGAAAAATGAAAAAGGACCGAATATTTTACAGAGTTGTTTGTAGCAACCGTTAGCCTTCTGGCTACACCGATAACGAACGTGACTGTGGGTATTGCCATTCTTGAAATAATATATTTTAATAATAACTATTTGACCAGCATTTGGCTTATTAATATTAAAAACCATGTTAGCTTAACTTTTAACAATTCTACCCTGAAATGCTTAAAATTGGTAATAAATAGCCTTAAATTATAACGTTAAAAAGCAGGAAAGTGGACAAACTTTTATGACACAAAACACACAAATATTAACAAAAGTTTAAAATCTAAAGAAAATAATTACTTGTTGAATAATGTTATTTCTGCCAAATAGTACAGCATAGTAACAAATTGCACAAGCTTATTGCTAAAGCTAACTGCTAGATTTACTGACTAGCTTGTATTTAACAATAGCAAATAAAATATAATTACATTATTAAGCAAACATTACCCCAAAAAGTAGAATGTGCTTCAACTTACCTTGTGATTTATCAAATGCGTTGGATTGACAATAATATTCCTTGAGACGGTGAAACGATGCCAGAACTTCTCTGCATGTGTCCTCTTTGAAAGTACTGAAGGCTATACAGTAGTTACTTTAGTTTTACAGCCTATAAACTGTTAGTTCGATTTCACTCCCAGAATGCAACACAATTTTCAGTACTTTACAGTAATTTTGGGAACATGCCCAAAAGCCCTTAATGTTTCCCGAATGCATTCCTATTTTTAGTAAGTTACTGTTTGTAATAGGAAACTAACTACTGTCAGGATTTCGACGTTTTTTAACAGCAATTTCTTAACAGATAATAACACAATAATATAAGCTAGCCTTATTTCGAAAATGTAATGTCCATATGGCAATGTGATAACGTTTAACTCTCGTGCTTGACGTACGTGCGTCAGTGCCATAGAAACAGAACGTCCAGTGGGGACTATAAAAGGCTGAGCGCAGTCAGAATATCTTTCTTCCCACTTGGATTCTCGAGTGCGATACCTTACTGAATTTCACATTGACTTCTCCTGGAAAACGAAACGCTGCTGCATACTACAGTAGAATCATCTCTTGGTATAAAATAAACATATTTTAATATTTTGTTATTATTATATGTTTATGGTTTGCTAAAAGATGGCACCTGCTTTTGACCGCCTGGTCATCGACTACCTGGATTTCCTTGCTGGAGGTAAAATAACTCAAATAAGACTGCATTAGGATAGTGTTTATAATATTTTCTGTCCATATAATGTGTTTAATGTTTATTACCATATGTTAACCGTTTGAATGAAAGTTACTGTCTTTTTATTGCTAAGTACCAAATCTGGTATAAACTGACATTCACTCGACAATTTCTAAACCTGTTCTGATAAATATGTAGTAACAGTAGATTAAATCTGTATGGAGAGGTGCACACTTTAATTTTACCAGCGACTATGTCAGTAAATTATTACATTTTAGTTTCTGGGCGTCAAATTTAACAAATGTTGCAGTAAAAATCTTGGACAAAAATGGCGCGGTGTTGGCGTTCTAAATTGGCATTTTATCTCCATGGAGACAGTAGTTGTCATGGTTTAGCTGTCAGTAGATGTCAGGTGCTTTCCTGTGTATGTGTTAAACACTATCAACAGGAAAGTTAAATCTAAAACAGCAAATGTTGGTACAGAGTCGATTTCAATAAATTTATTTGAAATAGAAATAGATCAAATGTAGCATTTTTGTAGCATTGTTGCCTACTGCAGCCTATTGTACTATGAAAGAGAAAACAAAATATAATCCAACAATCAGTCTATTTTCTAAGACACATTCCACTTCTAAATAACGTTAGTCACATTACTCACTTTCATTTTAATCAAGGTGTTACTTAGACAGTTTAAATGAATGAGGTATAATAAGACAGACATGACAGTTGAAGTGTTAATTGGTTCTATGAAACCTGTGCTAATCACTTTGTATGTTTCCGTTGTTGGTCTTTAATGTTATAATAAAACAAAAACTATATGATATTCTCCACAGACTTCCCTGAGCCTGTTGCTCCCGCTGAAGGACTGGGTCCTGGTGATGCGGACGATCTTATCGACGACTCCTCGGACGAGGAAGAGGTAGGTGGTGCTTGGTTTTTAGATTTAGCCTACTTACTTGAGTCATCGGATGAAGAAGAGGAGGAGGAGGAAGAAGATGAAGATACGGATGATGAGGAGGAGGACTCTGATTAGAGTTTTTCAGAAGATGAAGAGAGTGATGAGGAGGAGCAAGTAGAACCTGAAGAAGACGACCAGCAGTTACCTCCGGAGGAGTTTTGGGTTGGCTGGCGCCAGAGGATCCTCCTGCTGAAGCTGAAGAACAGCCCCAGGCTTCCGTTCTTCAGCAACCAGCAGGAGTCCTTCTCCGGCATGCAGCTCTCTCCAGAGGATGCTTGAAGAGGT
Organism: Neodontobutis hainanensis; assembly: GCA_024349245.1. Lineage (NCBI taxonomy): Eukaryota > Metazoa > Chordata > Actinopteri > Gobiiformes > Odontobutidae > Neodontobutis > Neodontobutis hainanensis. The sequence continues at coordinate 35,292 of JALDNG010000810.1, forward strand.
TCCTGCTCCTCCTCCTTCCTCCCGGGCCCCAGCGGATCCACCAAACGGATCTTGGATGAAGAAGACGCTGAGGAGCCTTCCTCCAAGAGGCCACGTTTAGACCAACCTGACGGTCCTTCTTCTTAGACGCCTGCAGGGACTTTCACCACCACCTGGACTCGAAAAAGTCGGACTCCGACAGACTTCAATATCAACGACTGTGGATCTCTGAAGCTCGATTTGGCAACAAAACGCTGATTTTTACATTTTTAACTAGAGCAAATTTTTAAATTGTGTGTGTGTGATAAAAAGCAAAAAAAACATTAAAAAACATTACTGCAAGGAATGCTATGTAGGATTTTAATTAACATTAAAAACAAAAACAAATAGAGTAAATATGTAAATTAAATAAGTTAAATATAAGTTGTAAAGGTGGCATGGCTCAGAAGGTAGAGGGGTTGTGCACTAACTGGAGGGTTGGTGTGTGTGATCCTCGCCGTCTGGTTCATGTTGTATTCTGTAATAGTAGCTTTTAAAAAGCAAAGGTATTGAATATTATGTTGGAATTCCATTATAAGTCAATTTGAACCGAAAACAAATTCTGTAAATCTACTAAAGTACTGGATAAAGATCATTTAAAACTTGAAAGTTGAGTTTTGACCCAAACAGTTCTTTTCTGCACTTAACAATATTTCCAACATAGTATTCTAAGTTACTCTGCAGCTTTATTTTTGGCATTGTCACTAATATTTTACACTTTTATCTTTTTATTAGTATTGGTGTGTGTGTGTGTGTGTATGTCAAAATATACTAAAGCAAGGAATGCTATGTAGGATTTTATTGAATTAACTGTGAAAATAATAATTCAAAACAATAGAGTTAATTGGAGTTGTTATGTTTACTGCACTTGTTAATGGTATGTTTATTTCTTGCTAAAATACGCCATCTAGTGGCTTCCTTGTTTTACTCTTTGACATCAGTAGAAGAAGAACGCTAGACAGGAAGTAGTGCTTTTACAGCCATACATCACCAAGATGGCAGCTCTTCATTCCCGGGTTTTCTTTTGGTGTTTGTTTAAGCATTGTCTTTTCACATAAAGATCACCAGTAAATTCCACCAAGATCATCTGACGTCCGTGCAGTTTCTGGGTCTATGTTTAGCTGTTTGGATAGCTAGTCCAGCTCCTAGCGAGGCCATTTAGAGTGAAAAGACAGGACCACGGCAAGCAGCAAACTACAAAAGCCACCACGTGGAGCTCGTGCCATCTCCAAGAGTTAAGTAAGGCAGCATAAGCCCACGCATCACCTTAACTCTTCCAAACGAGAAATAAAAAAATAAAAAAAGAGTGCCAAATGTCTGAAAGCAAATCCTTGAAGAGTAACTCCCAAGCAGTCCGTTCCCAAAAACCACCATCAAAAGCAGGCTCAACAGCTAGCATTGAACTGCTCAGAGCAAAAGCAGAAGCTGCTCAAACTAGAGCCATATATGCAAGGAAAGAGATAGAAATCAAAGTTGAACAGGCACGCCTCCAAGCCACTCTTGATGCTCTCAGAGCAGAGCAAGAAAAGGAAGCTGCAATAGCAGAAGCCAGTTCTTTAGAAGCTGGACTATTTGAATTGGGCTTTGAAACACGCAGTGCAGCCTATGGTTCATCTCTTTCAGACAACCAAGAAAAAGCACTGCCCAATATGTTTTAGAACAAACAGCTCTCACTGCAACAGACCCACCCATCTCAGTAAAGACTGTACACACTTCATACGCACTGAAGCCAAAACACGAACCGATCCCAGCTTTAACCTTCACAACTTTAACCAATCAACAGCAACAGAAAGAAAGTATGCCTACGAAATGACTTTCCAAAACACCCATATCTGTCCACAAAACTCAAGTTCAAGATAAAATTGAGGCAGAAAAGACTAAAAGCGCTATAAATCCAAACAGACAGTGTGCAATACACAACAAGCCCCACCCTCTAAAACGATGCAGAGGGTTCAGAGAGAAAGCTCTGGAAGAACGTAAACAGATTCTCAAAAAATACAACATCTGCTTTCGTTGCTGCTCATCCACTGACCATTTCGCAAAAAACTGTACAACAGAAATCACATGCACAGAGTGTGACAGCAATAATCACATTTCTGCTCTCCATCCAGGTCCAACATCATGGGAGTCTAAATCGCCTCTCCCCACAGCACGGCGTGGAGAGGGACCAGGCAGACACCCAAGAAGTCCCATCTAGGTGCACTGAGGTGTGTGGAGAAGGAGTGAGCGCAAGGGAATGTTCTAAGATCACGCTTGTGAATGTATACCCCACAGGCCATAAAAACAAACAAAGAAAATGTACGCAATCTTGGATGAACAGCACAACCAGCCGCCGCACATCCACAGTTCTTTGGACGTGTTTCAGATCCAGGAGAAAGTCACCCTTACACGTTGAAAACATGCGCCGGACTCACAGGGGTTTCAGGAAGAAAAGCTTGTGGCTTCATGGTGGAGTCAGTAAATGAAAAGTTGAGTCTTCCTCTGCCAACACTCCTCGAATGCAATGACATTCCCAACAACCGCTCAGAAATACATACTCCGGAAGGCGTTCATCATCACACCCATCTACAGCAGATTGCTAAAAGGATCCCACCATTAGACCCCAATGCCGACATACTACTTCTGCTGGGCAGAGATGTACTGCAGGTTCACAAAGTCAGAGAACAAATAAATGGCCCAGGTGATACTCCATTTGCTCAAAGACTCGACTTGGGATGGGTTGTGGTAGGTGACGTCTGTCTTGATGGAGCACATAGACCCCACAAGTGAGCAGTTATAAGACTTTCATATTGGAGAATGGTCACGCAAATCATCTTCAACCATGTAACAGTCAAATAACTGTTAAAGAGACAGTCACAAAAAATTCCTGAGTACTGTCACAGCCCTACTAGTGCTCATGTCTCGGGAAGTAATGTGGGCAGCATTGGTCAGCAAGTTTTTACGCACAGCAGACGACCACAAACTTGCTCCATCAATTGAGGGCATCCAGTTTCTTGAATAATGGACTCTGAGTTCTTTCAAGACAAACACAATAACTGGGTGGGTCCTATGCCTTTCAGATCAACACGCGACGGCTGCCCAACAACAGACAACTGGCTTATGACAGTCTGACGTCACTCAGACACACTCTGGAAAAAAGGCCAGAAATTAAGCACATTTCCTGGAGTTTATGGAGAACATGCTCACTAGAGGACATGCTGAAGTTGCACCAGCCCTTGGCCAGAATCAGGAGTGCTGGTACCTTCCTTTGTTCGGAGTTTATCATCCAAAAAAGCCTACCAAAATCAGAGTTGTGTTCGACTCGAGTGCCCCATATGAAGGAACTTCTCTTAACGACGTGTTACTCACAGGCCCCGACCTCAACAACAGCCTTGTCGGAGTTCTGATGAGATTCAGAAAAGAGCAGGTCGCCATAACTGCTGACATCGAACACATGTTCCACTGTTTCATAGTTAAAGAGAGCCACAGAGACTTTCTCCGCTTCCTATGGTGCAAAGATAATAACATGTCCTCAGAAATCATTGAGTAGCGTATGTGTGTGCACATCTTTGGGAACAGTCCCTCCACCTCTGTAGCAATATATGGCCTAAAGAAAGTGGCAGCCACTGGCGAAGCAGACTTTGGAAGTGGTGTGCGCATATTCATTGAGAGGAATTTCTATGTTGATGATGCTCTTAACTCATTTCCTACTGAGCAAGAAGCTGGTCGAGCTCTCAAACATCCACAGCAAGCTCTCGCCTCCTCAAACCTCAGACGACACAAAGTCACATCCAACCGTCCAGCTGTCCTGGAGGCCTTTCCACCAGAGGACAGAGCGAAAGACATTGAAAACTTAGACTTGTGTGCTCAGGATTTACCAGTGCAACGTAGCCTAGGGCTGTTGTGGAATGTTGGCATGGACACCTTTACATTCAAAGGTGATGAAGACCAAAAGCCTTTCACACAAAGAGGCGTCCTCTCTACCGTCAATAGTCTCTTTGACCCCCTCGGGTTCCTCGCTCCAATCACAATTCAGGGCAGATCAATACTCAGAGAACTTCCCAACTTAACAGATGATTGGGATGCACCTCTCCCAGATGACATAAAAGCAGAGTGGTGCAAATGGAGAGTCTCTCTCCAAGATTTGCAAAGCCTCCAGATACCACGTCCATATACCTCACTCTCTACAACTAATGCTCAAAAGAGAGACCTATGTGTATTCGCCGATGCATCTGTAAAGGCTATTGCTGCTGTCGCCTACATCAGAGTATCTACAGCAGAAAACATAGAAGTCGGCTTTGTGTTTGGAAAGGCAAAGTTAGCTCCAAGCAGGCCTTACAATACCAAGACTAGAGTTATGCGCTGCAGTGCTTGCAGTTGAAGTTGCAGAGCTGATAGTTGCAATAGTGGACATTACATTTAACAACATTGAGCAAAGTTGTGCTAGGTTACATATACAACCAGTCACGAAGATTCTATGTATATGTGCATAACAGAGTCCAACGCATCCTCCAGTCAACATGTTCCAAGCAGTGGAAGTACGTTCCATCTGAACTCAACCCAGCCGACCACGGGTCTCGTTCTGTAGCAACAACACAACTGAACAGCACAACATGGTTTGGGGGGCCAACTTTTCTCCTCAAACCTTCAATAGACTTGCCATCTCCAGACATGTTTGAGCTTGTGGACCCTGCTCTTGACACAGAGGTGCGTCCACTGGTGGCAACCAGTCTGACGCACGTCACAAAGCTAAAAATAAATCCAACACGTTTTGAAAGATTCTCCAAGTACAGTAACCTCATCAGATCAGTAGCCTGCTTGATCCACATTGCTCGTTCTTTCTTTCCTCCTGGCAACTTTGAAAAGGGGATACTTCTGAAAGAACAATGGAAGAGAGTTCAAAGTCTTGCTGACATGTCCAAATGGAAATGTGAGTACCTCCATACACTGCAGTTGCGCCACAAATGATAAGATAAGAAACAAAATCTCAAAGAAGGAGACATCGTTCTGCTCAAGGACTCTCAGGTGAAAAGAAACGAGTGGTCTATGTCTATTATCAGCAAAACTTTCCCAGACAAGGACGGACTCGTCAGGAAAGTCAACGTAACCTCTTCCCATTCAGGCATTAAAAAGACCTTTCTCGACCAGTAACAGAAGTGTTTTTGCTCTTGTCCTCGAGAAATACAGTGATTGACTGTTTAAATGTGGGATATTTATAATCCCAAGCGGGAGTGTTATGTTTACTGCGTTTGTTAATGGTATGTTTATTTCTTGCTAAAATACGCCATCTAGTGGCTTCCTGTTTTACTCTTTGACATCAGTAGAAGAAGAACGCTAGACAGGAAGTAGTGCTTTTACTCCACCCAAACTGTAGAGAACATATTTAGCAGGAACTGTTTGTCCAAAGTAAGTGTAGTGATAATTGTGTCAGAGGTTCAGGGGTAGAGTGGGTGATCTGTCAAAGATCCCAACATGTCCCTCTAATGTTGTGTAAGTTAAGTTCTAAGTTATAGAGGCAGCAGTGGCAGGAGCTAGAGCAGATGGTCCTCTAACTGAAGGGTGGCTGGTGCAATCCCCAGCTCTTCTCTTTATGTTTTTAAAGCCAAAGGTAAGAAACACTGTTATTTATTTGATCTTGACTGTAAGTCTTATTCCAAATTTGTCTTCTTTTCACATAAAAATCTGTGACAGATAAAAGAAAGGTATCCAGTGACATGAACAGCGTTGGATATATTCACATTGTTGTATTTTATACTGTCTAATAAATTATTTCTGTGGTAAAGAAGAACTGTTTCATGCATCTAAAAAAATATTTTCTCTACTTTAGCATCCAGAAACAGAGAAGAAGTCTAATCCTGCCAGAGTGTGACCTGTCCCCAACATCATCCAGTTCAGGAGAAGAGGATAAAAGCCAGAGTGCTAATCTCAAAAACAAGTGAGAAGGCCTTCTACCTCAAATCTATTATCTCAGCTGTTACACTGAAGTAACAGTTTTAACAGATGTCTTTTATTTTCTGCAGGAAATCTAAAAATGTATTTTCTGATGACATCCTTGTCTGCTGAAGTCAGAAGAACACAGTGGTAAGAAAAAATAAACTGTATTGTATTATTTGTTTGTGTGCTCCTGAAGCAACATTCTGTTCATTAATAACTGTTTTGTTGTAGTTGCAAAGGAAGGCTGCAGGAATGGAAAAGGTCCGTGAAGCCACTGGAGGAAGCCCACCCTTCTTCACATCAAGACTAACACTGCATCAGTGTCTCCACATGAGACAACAGCACAAATAGCATTTGATGAAGGGATGAAGGAAGAATGACTAGAAGACTAAAATGAAAATTGTTTCAGAATTAAATAAATTACATTAATTTACAAGTACAAACATTTTGTATTTATTTATAAAATCATATGAATTTATTTATTTATTATTTTAAACAATCACTACTGACAGAACCACACAAACCTTTCTGCACAAAGAAGCCTATTTCAGAAACACTTGTATGTCTTGCTTCACAGTATCCATATTATATAGAAAGTTAATTCAAAATACTTTACACATTTTATAAAATGCATCAATACATCCAAACTAAAAAGCTAAACAGACATCAGAACATTTGGAGAGAGTGATGCAAAATTGATGTTGATTAATATCTTCTGGAAATAAAAGAAAATGTGTTCAAAGTTCACCAAAAGTTTCTGTGTTAGATTCTTGGGAAAGTATAAATACTGCTAGAAAAAAGCTATTTTAACAGGACATAAACTGAATAAGTTTTATAGGTAATTATGTGGTTCCCAGGCATATAAATACAATAAAACGATGTACATTATTTTGTTTCAAAAATTAAAGAGTAAATTGTAAATATATTATACCAATTGAGGAGAAAATCAACACTGGCCTATACTATTTAGTAGATTGTATTGGTTTCTTTGAGTCTTTATCCAGGGTTTTCTTGCTTTTGGGTTTGACCTCTGGCAGCTTGGGGTTCAAAGATGGCGCAGACCTGGTCAGGTCAGAAGTATGGCTCATCTCAGGATCCGAGCAAACACCCTGGGCAGAGAGGACTTTGCCCGGGTGGAGGCGAACCATCCAGCAGGTCAGGCTGGGAGAAGGACCTCATGGCTGGTGAACTGCTGGGTCTGTAATGTGTGCTACTTCCTAACATGGGGAGGGGGATGTGTTCATTTCTGATGTAACGGCTGCTGTAGGACATGACAACATGTTGCCAGGAACTCAGAGGGGTGGCAGAGAATGGGTGGGGCCCGGCAGAGTCCTCTTTGGCTCCTGGAGACATGACCACAGAGTCATGTGGCGTGACTGCCTCCACGGCGGTCTGAAAGGTTTTAAGGATACGGGCGTTTCTGTTTTTCCTTCTTCTGCCGGGATTCCACCTTCTTCAGATGACGTCGGTGATCCCTCATCGTCTGTTTTCTTGTATCTGCTAGTCCCCTGCAGGAATAAAAATGTCCCATTGATGGCATCTGTAACATGTCACTGATGTCTCTAGAAGTCATTCCAAATACGACTCACCTGTAATCTACCATTCCTGTCCTGTCACGGTCAAGTCTCTGAATCAGCTCCTCTCTCTGGTACCGATCCTAAAGTAGTGTTGATCGCTATTAACAAAAACAAGTTTTAAAGACACATTTTGGCATGCTTTTAATTACTGTAATAAATGTCTCATTGACTAGTGCTGTTGACAAAAGATTAAGAAACACATAAATAAAATATTATAAAATTATTTTTAAAGGCAAAAAAATAAATCACAAACCTGCACTGCTTTCTGAACTAACAACTGGATCTCGCATGGTGCCATCTTTGTCAATATTTTGAAAGAAATCCCAAAGTTGCAGCTTGCGATCATCTAAATAATCATTAAAAATTCAGAGAGGACATAGTATATTAACACCAACAACAATGTATAAACAAGAACAGATCTAAGGTAACGATAGTGTATGACAAAAGGGACCTGGATGACTTTTCATTGGATCAACAGGTTTTCGAAACTTCTTGGCAATAAAGCCTCTCACCCCACCATACTGAACATCCAGACTGGGCTGACATGTCGGCTCCAACAGATGCACAAAGCTCTCGTTTACCAGAACGCTCTGATTGTTACACATAACAGTTTTTCTATTATAATTATGACACTACACATGGAACATTGATGCTCTTTAAGTTTCACTCACACAAATGTTCATTTCTCCAGTGCACTTCTCGGTGAGTTCTTCACCACACATTGACCAAAGCAAGAGCTCCACGCGAACTCTCCACGCGCATATTATTGTTTAACGCACACAATTTAAGCAAGCCCGAGCTCTACACAGAGCTACAGGCGTAATTAACACCCACACGCGTGCGCAAACAGTCTCTGCTCTGCGCTTGACGATCAGCTGCAGCGCTCGAGGCCAACCCCGTGTGAGGAAATATTCTGCGTGCTCGTAGAAAGACTTTTGGCGGATTGGGGCGGGATTTACCGGTGGCACTGACCCTCCTGTGATTGGTCACCTTTCCAGTAACCCCGCCCCTGATGCCTTGGCCTCTTGCACTATATTGATTTACGGCAAGCAACTAATTGCCACAGATCGTCGGAGATTGAGATTTTAAACAGTACTGGAGTGTGCTGAGGTAATTGATGCTTAAAAATATTTTAAAACGTTTGTTTAGATTCATATATACATCCATATATATATATATATATATGTATGTATGTATGTATGTATGTATGTATGTATGTATGTATGTATGTATGTATGTATGTATGTATGTATGTATGTATGTATGTATGTATGTATGTATGTATGTATGTATGTATGCAGAAAACATGCTGCACATGTTGCAAGTCCGTTTAGTAAGTTAGCTTTAGCTTTGGCTGGTTTCATATATTTCATAAGTTAGCTTTAGCGCCTGTTTGTTCAGCATGCAAATATACGATAGCTAACGCATACTAGAGCTGTAATCTTAGTTAATTTGTGTGCGTGTCATATTTTGGTTAAGGGTGTATTAGTTATTTGTCATTGTATTAATTGGCCATTGTTCTAACATTCTTTTTAGTATGTTTTTCTAAAATGGCGGATTTAAACGAGGTAATTACACTTTATCAACCTCACTTAAATCACAATTACATCAAATTAATTTTGTTTATGTAAAAATATATATATATATATTTTTATTACAGAACCAGTTACGCAGCATGGCTGTCAATTTGCTGAATCTCCTGCGATCTACACGTGATCCAGCTGGTATGTATTTTGAGCTAAATGTTCATTAATCACATACCTCCCAGCACTATTTAAAAGGGGTTGAGTCGATCAATTACCCAATACTGTTATACAGCTGTTTTAGAGAGGCGCTCTGTTTTGGCAATTGAAAATTGTCTAGAGATGGTTACTAATACGGAATGTATTTTAAAATAAAGTTCAGGGACAGAGCACTGCTAGGAGTACCAGGCAGGAGACAGAACTGCAAAATAATTTACAGGCACCAAGGAGGTACCCTCATGCTCCACAACTTCAATTCAGCAAAATATGGCCAGGTTTGAAAATAGTTAAAAAGATACAATACAGTTTTTGTTGAGCCAAATGCACACTTTAATGCAACAGGACAGTTATTTGAATCCAAAGTGACGTTATGACGTTCCTTTCCATTGTTTTTGTAGATCTTTTCCTGGTCTTTTTAAACAACAGAAATCAAAACCTTTTAAATCAAAAAAAGGCCAGGTGTCAGAAGAACACCTGTACAATTTTTCTAATGGACAAATCCTTTGATAAAACCCCAAAACTTCAGAGGAGCTAACCTTTTGCAGGCTGGGTTAGGAAGAAAAACAGTACAGATTTCGGATGATGCGGACCACAAAGAGGTACTGTAACACCAGTTGTCTTGTCTATTTATATACGTGTATTTTCTGGGACATCTGTAGGCTCACATGACCACTGATCATTTAGAAATTCTAATAAAACAATTTACAAAGTATGCATAGCAATCTGGCTTTACTATAGCTGGATATTCTGTACATTAGTCCCAACCTTTGCTTCAAAAACATTTTACAATTATGCCATTGTAATAATAAACACCTTTTTTTAGTAACGTAATTTTTAATGCCCTTTAACAGATCTCAAAGAGTCTTTGTGACTCTTATCCTAAGATGAAAGCTCTAGAAGGGGGCTGGTTGCTTTACAAAGCTGTGGGTAGGTAAAGCTCAACACTATTTTATTTCAATATTATTTTAGGTATTGTTTATAATAAAATGAGTCTGCTATGTTCTAACAAAAATAGGAGGTACAGGTCAACGAAAGCTCAACCAGCTCCCCCCAGAAGAGGAAGGTTACACAGGCAGCAGTCTAGTGAAGACTTGGGGAGGCAGAGGGTGTCTTTGCATTATGCCAGTCCAACAGACATTGGACCTTACCCCTCTGCCCTTAACAGCAAAAGAGTTCCAGGCCATGCCAAAAGCCAGATGTGTGACATGCATGGAACACATTCCAGTTCAGCTCCTCACGCTCCATGTTGAGACATGTACCACAACACCTGTCACTGAAGAGGTCTTGTATACACAGAAACTTCCAACATGTTTCATATACACTACTCAAAAAGTTAGGGATATTCGATGGGTCAATTGGGTCAATTTTTTGTAAACTTGGGGGGGCTCTTTCCTGGAATTATCAGGCACTATCCACATGTGCTGATGGCACTCTGTGACACTCTAAGCTCAGTTGCAACATCCTCTCTGAGAGCATCCCATCAGAAGCTTTAGAGATGAGGTACTGTTGTTGTCTTAGTCTCATTATCTCAAAATGTGAGCATCATAAGGAGGAGGTCCATTTTAATACAAATTATCATTGAACCATAACATTTAGTGGTTGCTTTTCATGGATCACTTTTTGCAAGAATTGTAAATACACAAGTACTGTGTAATTTGGTCTCTACATTCCATTTCTACTTACTACTAAATCTACTTACTTAACCGTGATGGAAAAAGGTTTCCAGGCACCCTAAATAATTAAGACAACATTTGTGGTTATAAAAGCAAAATAACAAAATTAATTTACAGACCGAATAAACAATTCACAAAAATATAATTTGTAATTGTTTGTGTCTGTCTAATGCAACCACAATTTTATTAAACAAACGATTGTGAAATTTTATGGGTGTCTGATTGAATACTTTTTTCCCCACCACTGTAATAGTCACAATCTGCATAAATTTGCGATTGTTTTGTTATTGTTTTATAGGCTTACCATGAAATACTCGACTTGGAGGATGATAAAGAAGTAAGTTATTTAACTTATTAACTTTATATAACTATTAACTTCTTAACATCTTACTTCATCAAATTACTCAGCTGTCAATATAATAATATGACCGGGCTTTAACAATGTGCAAGTGCAAAGACTTTTTATTGACTATTTGTGTAGGCATCCAGTTATCCAGTGGACTCGAGATCAATGTAAGATAATCACAGACATTAACCATTCCATTTCTTCTTGATTTCATCAATATTTACAATGTAAATTTAGAATGTTGTTTTTGGTTAATCTTTAGAGTAGATGTATGTATTTCAACACTGTCACATCTTAGACAAACAAGATCAAACTACCTTGATGTTTACTGCTTAGTGAAATTGTTATTGGGGTTCTTATAATTATCTGTTTCTGTTTGCTTGAAATTGTGTCTTTAATAGGTGCCTTGCCCATTATGTGAAAAACAATTCACACAAGATTACATTCATATCCATGCCAGCATATGTGGGAGAGGGAGAGGTACTGACTACATTTAATTCAATATAGAATTTGATTTGTCTTTCACATGACCTTCCCTTTGACCATGTCCTTAAAAAAATGAATTTGATGTTTATAATCAATCTTTCCACATCAACAGCATCACACTGGAATCACCCAAAGACACTGTTGAGCACCAGAGCAGGTCTTCTCTGTTTGTGTAAGTTTGCATTTTTAGCTGTCTTGTTTTATAAAACTAATATTTTTGTAATTTGTTAGCTTATCAGACATTCTAAAGTCTCTTGGAGAAAAGACTGACAAATCCAAAACATTTAATATAAATGTGACAAGAGAGGACCTTTATCAGAGGGGTCTTAAGCAGTGGTCCAGACAGAAGCAAGCCTCTCCAAAGAACCCCTTCGAATCTCTTTTATTGGAGAAAAGGTATTGATGAAGGAGCCCTTCGTAAAGAATTCCTTACAGGTTGGTATTCCTCTTGAGGCCATAACAAATAATGAAATCCCCTTTAGCACAATTGCTTTTCCTCCTTACAGAAATGATGTGGCATTCAGTCACATTTATTTGAAGGAGATGCAGAGAAGGGCAAAACCCCAAATATAGTATCACAGATTATCAGGAAAACAAATTCAAGTATGTCCCTTTTATATATGAAATAAATTGTGCCAACAGGTAACCGCAATACTTTTTCATAAACATGTTTATTTATTTATTTTTTTTTATCAGGATCTGTGGGGAACTTTTTGCAACTAGTTTGGTGCAGGGGGGACCTGCACCAAATTTCCTCACTAGATGGTCATATCATTTTTTGTGCCATGGAGAAGTACAAAGTGATGGTGTACTGGAACTTACAGATCTGGAAATCACCAACTTGATTAATGAAGTAATAAAAAATAAAATGCAGTTTTCTATGTCACTTAATTATGTTATTGCTTTGCTCTACCATTGTACGGATATCAAGATTAAATTTGTTCTTTTAAGGTGGAAAACACTGAAGGAGAAAAGCTTTGGGAATTATCAGATGCTATTGTGGTGTGCGGCTATACTGGGCCAATAAATGTTGAGCAGAAAAAGGCGATCAAGGAGTATGTTAATACAAATTCACAATTGTTTTGAATGACTAATTAATGAAGCATTTTCATATTCTGTTAGTGCCATCGCTTTGCATTCACTTGTGAGGCTGATTCCAATCCTTAATCAGATCCGAAGGACTAGCCATTTATGGATTTGACAAGGAATTGGCACAACACCATCAGCTGTTCCAGCAGCTTTTTGTTCCTGGAGACCTAAAAGAGGTATGTATGTTAACCGTAAAATTTAATACGTTTGTGTTAATTTAACTTTATTTTTTAATATTTTATTTAATTCCTGATTTAAGGTGGATTCAGACTTTATTTTTCAAGCTCTCTGTCCTCACTTCAGCGAGGAGGGCTCAATGAGACGGCAGAAGGAATACAAAATAATAAACTTTCTGCAGGACTTCTTGCAGAAGCTGGAAGACCATGGTTTGTATATTTGTATTCTGCTCTAATTCTATCTACCTTTTCTTTGATGTAATAATGTCAAATGCAAAAACCGTAAAGATGTTGCATTATTCTTTTGCCAGCACTGTAGTTGAAAGTTGATTTATTTTTTATATTTTCTTACAGGGATAGAAGATCAGCAAGGGGGGAAGAGCTTGACAATCCAACGCTTTTTCAATGGATTTCAGGCCAGGCACATGTACCATTGGTAGAGGCGGAACGGGAAAGATACAAAATAACAGTAAACTTTGACCATGACTGCGACTCACGATATGGACAACACACACTCTGTTTTCCAATTGTCAATGCATGTGCTACTGCCATTACATTACCCATAAAGCATTTAAACACTTACACTGAATTTGAGAACAACCTCACACAGGCAGTCAAGGGATTTGACTTTAGTCGTCACTAGAAACATTAACTATAGTAAATCTTTGTTGAGATTGCTAAAAACTCTGATTTAGTTAAACATTAAGATTACTGTTTTTCTTTAAAAAAAAATTTTCATTGCAGATCACATTAACCTCAAAGATGAATGACTTGTTTCAGATTATTTCCTCATAGTTAACTGTATTATTTGGAGTTTGGGCTGTTCTGTTCAAAAGACAAATGCAGGGGATGATCAAAGTTTTCCTGTTTGTGATGGACAGCTGTACACGTATATTAAAAAAATTCTGTAAAATGCAAGTTGTAAATGTTTTCTTGTTTTTCTTTAATAAAAAAAAAAAAACTTTTTTATCAGCTTAATTCCAATTTAACCAGACAAGACACAATTTACATATTCTCTACACATTAGATAAAGGTCCCGGGTGTTTGTGTCTCTTAAATTTTGAGCCAACAATAGCTCTAGTCCAGCATGCTGCTCTTCAGTCAGGGGAAGATCAAATTCCGGGACCACAATTACTCCTCCATCCGTCTGTATTCAACAGCAACCTCCAGTCGATGTCTGGCTCATGAATATCCTGACCATTAAAAACAGACAACACTAGTACTGGTCTGGTTTCAATATTTAGTGCATAAACATTTACTTGTTTTGGTGGTTTGCTGGATTTGACATCATTCCTAAGTACCACATCTGGTTTGGAGTTTTATTTCCTTCTGTTCTCAGAGGGTGGTCTTTCCAACCTTCTACAAATGCCTGTAGATCGGTGTTAAGTTTTGGGAGGAATGTTTGGTGGACAGCAAAAAGATCTTTATCAGAAAGAAGTATGAGTAGGTTAGTCTCACCAAATACAGGTTGCATTAATATTGTAATCATTAACTCGTAAAATGATGTTTAACAATTGATTAATTTTGACCTTTTTTGTATCTTGAGATGACACATCAAGAAGATGATCCATCTCTAAGATGTGAAGTGTATCATAGTATTTTGATATCACACACACTCTGACATCCCGCCATAAACGTTCAATTCTATTATAATAAAAATACATAGTTATATTTAAATTGTAATCATGGCACAAAAACACAATTAACTTAAAAAAGGTCACCTCTGATTATGGACACTTTTCCCAGACATAAAGCTTCCTCTGTCAGTTCCACGTACAGTAAACATATAACGAGCAATGTCCACGTTTTCCACTCCTTGATCAGCTCTGACTCTGGGCAGTAGATAGGACATTAACCAGCTCACCATTTGTCCATGTTGAATCTTTAAAAAATGTTTTGGCTATAAAAATGTTTTGATACTTACCTTGAGGGTATACCATGTTGCTCAGTTGCTTTTCTGAAGGCAGCAAATGCAGTTGAAGCACGATTGTTTGCTCCTTCAAACACATCACCTTAAAGGCAATATGTACACTGTCTTGAGATCACATTGCAGATATTAGCTGTCTTTTATGCAGGGCAATATATTTTTAAGTTTACCTTCCTTGAGTACCCATCCACTGCACCAAAAATAACGATATTGTACCTGTTGATAAGATAACATAAAATCTAAAACACACACAAATAATTAGTATCACTAAACACGGGGCAGTAGCTCAGTGGGTAGAGCAGTCGTCTTTCAACCCGAAGGTAGTTGGTTCGATTCCCACTCTCCCCACAGTTCATACTGTTGTTGTGTCCTTGAGCAAGACACTTAACCCACCTTGAATAAATGTAAATGTAAATGTAAACAAGTTTAGTGTGAACCTGATGAGTTTGTGATTTGTGTCCACATGCCACAGTGACAGAGGGCCTCTGACTGAGTACTTTCTTTGCACAACACATCCCAAACTTGTCAGTCTAGAGATAACCCCAAGAGAGTCCACTCGATGCATTGATGCAGTCACTCTTCTCCACTGTACATGGACACCCATGGACATAAGTCTTCCTTTGACAAACCGATACCGGCTGTAGGCATTTCATTCTTTATCCGTTGGACTGCATCATCAAGCTCCTCATCAGTAACAGCACTGTACCTCTGTCGAGCAGAGAGCCCAAACTCACTCATCCGTCTCTGAACAGTTCTGGCTGAAACACCGAGTAACTTTGAAATACAATCTGCAGATAAATTCAGGTCCAATAACTCGATCAGCCTTTCTTTGTCAATGTCGTACCTAGGACGGCCCATCTCTCCAACTACAGTGTCTACAGTGCTTAAAAGATCATCATTTCCAACATGCTCCATAACCACTCTCAAAAACTCTTGTAAGCCCTGTAAGATTTCCGAAGGGTATCTACATGTCTTGACAATGCCTCCCAGAGGTACAGCTCCTGACGACATGCAAATTCTAAAAATCAATGTCCAGAGGAGATCTTTCAAGGGCTGACTGCAGTTTTGAAATTAGCCTGAAATCAGTTCACTTCTGAGAAGGCCCTGTAAATATTAAGCCCTGTTATTTATTTGACAAAATATCACATTTGATAAGTTTATCACATGTTACATATACTTACATTAATATCTTGAGGTCCTGCAACTGCCATAATCAAATCACCATCTGAACTTACTGTATTCTATTAGCAGTCCTGGTTAAAAAGAATAAAGTTAGGCGACTAATTATTTTCACCTAATGACCAATAATATCTATATTCTGTTCCTTGACATTTACAAGGCATTCAATAAAGTAGAATACATTTTCGGACCCCTTAGATCAAGCTCATAGGAGATAAAATACATTACAAATTCATGACAGTAAATTTGTGTAAACAATTTGATTAAGATGATATATCTGTGCTATATTATCTTAATTTCATTTCATTTCAGTTCATTTTGTTAACTACTAGTCAAATACCATATACACAATCTGCATCTGGTAGTAAAAAACAGACCGTTTTCTATTTTATACCAAAAACAAATAAGCTAACAGAGAAATAATCAAGACCAAAATATATGGGAACCAGCCAAAGCTAAAGCTAACTTACTAAACGGACTTGCAACATGTGCAGCATGTTTTCTGCATACATACATACATATATATATATATATATATATATATATATATATATATATATATATATATATATATATATATATGGATGTATATATGGATCTACTATGGCTCTAAACAAACGTTTTAAAATATTTTTAAGCATTAATTACCTCAGCACACTCCAGTACTGTTTAAAATCTCCGACGATCTGTGGCAATTAGTTGCTTGCCGTAAATCAATATAGTGCAAGAGGCCAAGGCATCAGGGGCGGGGTTACTGGAAAGGTGACCAATCACAGGAGGGTCAGTGCCACCGGTAGTTCCCGCCCCAATCCGCCAAAAGTCTTTCTACGAGCACGCAGAATATTTCCTCACACGGGGTAATATTGGCCTCGAGCGCTGCAGCTGATCGCCAAGCGCAGAGCAGAGACTGTTTGCGCACGCGTGTGGGTGTTTATTACGCCTGTAGCTCTGTGTAGAGCTCGGGCTTGCTTAAATTGTGTGCGTGAAACAATAATATGCGCGTGGAGAGTTCAGATCTGCACAAGTGAATTGAAATAATTTGCTCGTGGTCAGAATATTTGTGCGTGTCGACTATTGTCGTAATTCTGACGCCATAAAACTATAAAACCTGCCATATTATAACCATTTTTCTCATTTTCAGCCCAATATTATATAAAATCATATTGTAATGATATGTTTTACAGTTCCAAAGCAAACATTTTTTAATTGCTTTTCTTTTAAGTTAAATGTGTAGGTTTTATATGTGTTTAGGTTAGTATATGTGTTTGGATAAACAACCAGAGCCTGCAAACATACACCTGTCCACCAGATGGCAATGTGGATCTAGAATCCTAATAGACCGAAAGTTATTTCAAACTTTTGTTATGCACTACATTTTTTTGACAAGTAGCTGTATTTTTACTCCTGTCACAAAGATTAGAGGAATGGATAGGTATCTCTGGAACTGCTCTTAAATGGTTTCAGTCCTATCTTGAAGACAGGAAGTACTTTGTTTCGGTTGGAAACTGTGTATCAGACCAAATGGCCCTGACATGTGGGGTTCCACAGGGGTCTATCTTGGGACCTCTATTATTCAATCTTTACATGCTTCCTTTAGGCCAGTTAATACACAGCTGTGGTGTATCCTACCATAATTATGCAGATGACACTCAGATTTACATTTCACTCACAGCAGGTGAAAATGGACCAATCCATTCACTGTGTCACTGCATCGAACAGATTGATGTGTGGATGCAAAATAATTTTCTCCAACTGAACAGAAACAAGACTGAAATAATTATCTTTGGACCACAGAAACAAAGAGAAAGTGTCAGCAGTCATCTCGAGTCTCTTTCTCTAAAATCTAAAAACCAGGTTAGAAATCTAGGGGTCATCATGGACTCAGACTTGAATTTCCAGAGTCACATTAAGTCAATTACATCATCTGCATTTTATCACCTTAAAAATATTTCCAGAGTCAAAGGAATAATGTCTCAACCAGACTTAGAGAAACTTATTCATGCTTTTATCTCCAGCAGGTTAGATTACTGTAACGGCCTGCTCACTGGTCTCTCAAAACGAGGGTTAAGACAGCTTCAGCTTATTCAGAACGCTGCTGCTCGGGTTCTAACTAACACCAGGAAGTACAACCACATCAGTCCAGTTTTAAAATCTCTGCACTGGCTTCCTGTTGCTCAGAGGATAGACTTTAAAACAGCACTGGTTTACAAGTCTCTAAATGGTTTAGCACCAGAATATATTTCTGAAATGCTAGTAGCTTATGAGCCTCCTCGGACTCTAAGAACATCTGGGACAGGCCTCCTGCTCGTGCCCAGAGTTAGAACTAAACAGGGTGAAGCAGCGTTTAAGTTTCATGCAGCAAAAACCTGGAACAACCTCCCAGATGAAGTAAAACAAGCCTCAACTTTAACAATGTTCAAGGGGAGGTTAAAAACCTTCCTTTTTAGCTCCGCCTACATCACAACTTAAAATGTTTTTTATCTGCACTCTTCTTCTTTTATAATGCTTTTAATCTTTCTTATGTTTCCAAATCTAAATCTTGTAAATTGTCTTTTATTTCTGTAAAGCACTTTGAGTTACCCAGTGTATGAATTGTGCTATAGAAATAACCTACTTTAGTATGCTTTTTCAGTACTGCTGACTAAGGGTAACATATAGCCTAGATTCAGGCCTTTCACTGGTGATTTGTTTTGCAATAAAAACAAAAGTCACATTAAAAGGAATGTATAAAATATATATTTTGTATTTGCAAAAAAAAAAATCCAGCCACTCCAGCTCCAGGAGACAGATGTAGTCTTGTAATATAAAAGAATCTACTGGTGAATGAATGGCCTGATGTGTTCACACATCCAGCCAGTCGAGGATCAGTCCTTCTCCTCAAAAAGACTTTTCTTGACGTCGTAGTCAAACAGCAGCTCCTCGCACAAAAGAATGTCTCTCTTTGCCTGGAACAGAATGACATCCCTCTGTCCTTCAGGGAAGTTCATCATGCAGTTGACCGGTCTCAGGTTTGCCATCTTGGAGGAATGGTTGATCTTCCGGCCCATGGTGTTTTCTGTTGGGTGACACTCGCAAGGGAAAGTCTCAGCGTCCACACAGAGGTCCCGTCCAGCATGATGGAAAAAGAAAAGGTAGCCCATGTCACCCTTGATGGACTTGATCAACGTCCGGCCTCTGCTCCTGTGATTACCTTGCCATGGTAATCACAAACGATGGAGCCCGTGGCAACAACTCCTGTGGTCAAAAGAAGGTGCAATTAGGATTCACTCTTAGGAATAGGAATAAAAATATCTCCGTAGTATCAGTAAGATCTGACGCTATCGGTTCTGCTTTCGATACTGGAGGGGAAAAAATGAATGTAGGCTATGTATTTTTGCTTAATGTTATCGTGCACATTTTATCTCACCAAACATTTCTAATGTGCGATCATATTACGACGTTTGTCTGTGAGATTTGCGAGATCTCTCATGCGCGCCGGAGGCTGTCTGTCACTTACACACACAACGAGCGCGGCGCAACACGTACAACAGTACAAACTCCCGCTTAATAATAAAGAGTGAAGATGGGGAAGAGATTTGATTAATAATAATATTAATAATAATAATAATATACATTTTATCTTACCAAACATTTCTAATTTGCAATATTATTAAGACTCTCATGTGCGCCGCGGAGGCTGTCTGTCAGTCAGGCGCAGGCACACTCATAACAGTACGAAAACTCATGCTTAATACAAAGAGTGACGAGGGCAGAGAGAGCAAAAAGAGTTGATGCAGACAACGCTCGTTGTCATAAGTGCAACAAAATGTTTGCAAGTAAGGGCGGAAAGACAAGCAATCTGTCTAAGCACCCTTCAAAAGTGCATTATGTGCAGACAGAGAAATGCAAAGTGTTCGACTGCCTAGCTTATGTGTTGTAAGTATGTATGTAAATGTATTTATTTATTTGGCTAACTTAAATGCACAGCACTTCAAGTTAGTTTACTATATATATATATATATATAGTAAACTAACTTGAAGAAAAATTTTAATTTTTATAAAGCTGCAGCTACTATGAACCAACCAACTCCTCCTAACACCTCTGGTCCAAGACAAGCCCAAAACACACAACACAAAGTACCGATAAGAATACCGTTAAAGTACCGGACCGTTAAGCTGTATCAATAAGAGTAGTAATACCGTTAAAACCTTAACAATACCCATCCCTACTCACAAGACAAAAATGGTATGTATTTTTATGTATTATGTTTACATACCTTGTCCTTTTGCATCAAAGTCCTTGAGGGCCAGGCCTGTCCACTTTTGGTTCTGGACCATTGTGATGATCCCTGGATCCGACTCCACCTGCACCCTAGTGACGGGTTTCTACTTAGCCACTAGGTCCTGGGGTTGAGGACAGTTGCCAGTCCAACCCTCTTTTTGGATCATCAGTGACACTTGACAGTCGGGGGGGGCCTTGAACACTGGGCTGTCAAAGACAAATGTTAAATTAATAATCTTTAATATTCTAAAAATGTGAATTATGTTACTTTGATTATTGAGATATGTATTCATCTTTTTTAATAATAATAAAACACATCAAGTCACACAAGAGGTGCTCCTCCCGTTTGGCAAACTGCACAGACCTCCACCTGTTATAGAACACTCTGTCAGGTGGAAACCCTTGTAGTGAATATGGTTTTATTAATTAATAATTAATATGAATATGAATTATGAAAATTAATAATTAATATTTGTTTATCAAAATATTAATTTCTTTCGGGAACACCACCTTAGTTTTAAGAGTTCTAAGGAAACTAATTATGTTTGATAAGTCTCAATCTTGAAGGAAGGAAGTTCTGCTCGTTTTCAACCGAATCTACATTAAACAATGAAACAAGAATGTCTTTATGGGGTTTTATTAAAGATTATGCAAGGTTAAAATATGAATAATAATAGTGGGAAGGACACAAGGGAATAATCAGGGCAAATGATGAAGGTAATGAACATAAAACATTGATTGACAATGAGACAATGGTTTACTTGTTATACCTTTGATGGAGCAAGGTAAGTTTAACCATAGTTTTAAGCGATTTAATCGAGTGGTTACAAAGTCGGATATTAGATTAAAACTTGTTGTGATAAGAGGTTGTTTTACGGCTAAATTTGGATAGCGGACGGAAGGAATTACTGTGGTTTTACTTGAACAACACACGGGGTTTACAACGCCAACTTCTGTGTCAAGTGCTCAACTCACTCTGATCTGGTGGGTCAGTACCAGCGCGCGGCTCGATCAGTTCCAAAGGAATACTTCAGAATTCCCGGGTCTCACAGCTGGGTTCCGGTGTGACGGATCAACTGGCGAAGCCGGTTATCTGGCGATATGCAGATGTTTTTTGTGGGCGTTTCTCT
The DNA here is from genome assembly GCA_024349245.1 of Neodontobutis hainanensis. Taxonomy (NCBI): domain Eukaryota; kingdom Metazoa; phylum Chordata; class Actinopteri; order Gobiiformes; family Odontobutidae; genus Neodontobutis; species Neodontobutis hainanensis. Next base: position 56,809 of record JALDNG010000810.1, read on the forward strand.
CTAGGACCCCACTTTTACAAACCAGGAAATATAGGTATTATTTCGTCTTAAATTACGTCGATGTGATTCTTTTTACAGCGTACATGTCTATAATGATGTCTCTTTAGTGTCGATGAGAAAGAACGAACGAGACGGCTTTGATTCAAGAGCGGTTTGTGGATTATAACTCGATGTAAACAGGACAGCGCTGTCACCAGTTGATCCAGACGATCTCCGCTTAACCTGCGGAACATGAGAAACAGCCTTTAAATCAAGAAACTGTCATTTTAGTCATCTTCAAAACAAAGAAAATCAAAGAAAAACAATTTACAGCAAACCTTTTTGGTCAAGCCAAACATGTTTGACTTGACCAAAAAGGTTTGGCTGAAGCTTATACTTTATTCTTTATAAAAGGCGCAGACCCTTTTAACCTTTTTAATTATTTCACACACAACCAACAACACCAACATAAATAGCCATAAAGAAGTGAGGAATGAAGGAGAAGCTAATTTCATTCAGCTTTGTATAAATTAATCTTTCCTCTGTGACCCACCACCCTCTGTCTGATCGGAGTGAAGGAGGTGAATGAAAGCACAATGTAAAGCACTTTGGCTACCTGAGAAGGGTGCAAAAAAGTGCTATATAAATGCACATCATTTAACATTTACCAACCTAGTTTTATACGTACTTAATATTTCAGACATTTAGACATTTATTTTTGATCATATATATGCATTGTCTATTGTGTTGTAAATAAATGTTAAGAGTTCTTTACTGATGTGTCACATAACCTTAACCCAGCTTTTATTCAAAACATTCTACAGAACAGTTTTTATGTGGGATAGTTTAAGACTTTATATTGTATAAATGTGCTTTGTTTGACAGCAGCTGAAAGGAGATCATTGTTAAATAACATGTAGAAAATGTTGTGTTTGACATTTTACTTTTTATTGTACTTCAGACAAAAAATTACCAAAAAATGTTTTAAAAAAGTACAGAAAGACCTGAACACATGAAAGTATGAATGCATGCTATTACAAAAAGATACAATATTGGTTTACATGTTGCAGTTGTGTCTACATTTGATTTATGCCCTGTGCGAATGTCAAGCTGTCAGTCATATTTGTTAAAGGTAGTTCAGAGAGTAGGGGCTCTTGTGACTGGAAAGTAGACCAATCTTAGAGACAGTTCATACATCTGGAAAGGTTGAATTCATTTTAATGTCACAGTTGTGTCACAATGTGTTCCTTCTTATTTAGTGACAATGCATCTGTCAAATGCAGCAGGTTGATACTTTTACAAACAGTTTGTGGGAGATGCAAGTAAAGCTGAAGGTTCCAGGAAAGTACAGCTGTAGCCCACTCTCTAACTGTAGAGTAGACTGGACATGATCTAAAATGAGAAGGTAAAAACATTTTATTAGGTTTAGCCTACAATACAACATTGAAGACGTTAAAATGTTGTAACTGTTAAGGCTACGGCTAAGATATTCTGCGACAAACAGAGAAACTAAAGCGGTAATTGCCTGTTTAATGGCCATGATTACGTACATACATTACACCATATGATAAGACAAAGTCATTGTAGTAAAACTTCACGATTGCAAAGTCAGGTCAACTGCAGCTGTCGATGCATCACAAGTTAACCTGAGAGTTCACCTAACACACTGTCACAAACGACTCTGTCTAATCTCAAACTTACTTTACTGACGTGTACGCTTTCCAACAATACTTAATCTTTGATCAATTATACTGTCGGTAAAATCCACGTCATTCGGACCAAAAAATGTATCATTGTCACGAACATTACTCAAGCGACTAAAGTATGTTTTTGAACAGGCATCTCTCTAGACACCTACACTGTGTTTTGTTGTTGTTGCAGCTGCACAGTGCCGCCAGATAACCTGACTCCAGTTGATCCGTCACACACGGTAACAGAGGCGTCACATGTACACTAGTTTCCTGGCGTGAAGCGGTCTTAACAGACAAAGGCCGTGTGCTGATTGTCCTTGGATGAAAAGCCTTTACCACAGTTGAGATTAAAGTCTTTAAAAACTGAAGGATCACTGAAAGAGTCGTCTTTTCTGGATTTAACGAGGACTTTCTTTCGTAGCGTCAAAAGCCTTTCAAAACTACAAAAAGTTTCTTCTGCGAGGAAGTGATGTAATTCCGTGGATAAGAAGTTTTTCAAACAAAAATCAAATGTGTTGTATCTTCAAAATAAAGTCACTTTAACACAGACTGTGTTAAGTGGATTTAAGCTTAAAAGTTACGAAGCGATAAATGCAAAAACTTAGTAAAAGTAGACAAGATTACGCGAACAAGAGTGTGCAAAGCATTGCGTGAAGAAAGTTGAGAGAGAGCTTGAAGAGAGCTTAAGAGAGCTTGAGAGAGAAATTAAGAGAAATTAAAAGAGCGATTTCCACTTTGCCGAATCTTTTGTAAGAGACGCAAAAAGGGCGTGTTTACACAAGCGTGGTAAAAGGGGTGTTTAGTAAAGTTTTGAGCTTGAGACTAAACTTTCTTGCTTCATCAAATAAACAAACTTAAACACATTTTAAAACCGTATTGCTTCTGCATTGTATCATAAGTGCATGGGAAATGTCTTTACCAATCTTTAAAGACTAAACACATATTACATTATTCGTTGCTTGACCTGAAAACAGAATAATTCATTTTATTACACAGCCAGCTGTAAGGATGAAGAAGAAAGAATTCTTTTATATCATTATCACTCTGGAGCCTGTAAAGGAAAACGTGAAGTTGACACATTCAATATCATAATCTTTTAATATACACTTATATGGACCAGAACGAAGAATTGTCTTTAGTTTCGAAGCAGAGTCATTACTATGTTCGACCAAAGGAGGGCAATGTTCAATCACTTAAAGAATCCTGAAACAAAAGGCATTTCTTTCTGTTGAGTTGAAAGCCTTATCGCCGCGGTCTATATATATCACACGAGATTACCGTGTCAGCTTTGGTTCTAGTCGGCCCGGTCTCCATGAAGATAACACTACATGGTCCTTTGAAATGTGGAAAACAAAGTTGTTAATCACATTTCACTTCTCCATGAACTTTCTTAACACAACATCAAGCATCTGGTCCAGATTAGCACGGAGTTGTTAATTAAGTCTTCTTGTCGTCTCCTCAGTCTGAATAAACAAAAAGGGAAGAGTCTTTAAAAGTTCAGAGTTGTAAATTCTTTGATCCTCTGAAAGGTGTTAGTCCCTGGTACGAAGAGGCACTACACCCTGCAGCAGTCCGCTGCTTTTTAGGTGGGCGGGCTGCTGCTCACCGCTGGAAACTGCAGGAGAAACGCACCAAAGTCCCCTACATCCTGGTCAGCTGTGCCTCGGCCTCTCTTCTGTTTCGAACTCTCCTCTCGTCGGCCGGCTCAACAGAAGAAGAGCTGAAAATCTGAGAAGATTTCAAGTTCAAAATCTGACTAAATCTAGACAGACCTGGGAAGTCGCTGACAAACAGAAATATATAAATGTTGTCTGTTTGATGATTACACATACCATGGCATAATACTCTTCTGGCTTGCTGGCTCGAAAAGCTTGGCAAGTTGTACCTGCAATGAAGAAAAATCTCATATTAATCATCATTCTTTCAGTGTATTTTTATTACAAAAAAACATTATTTGAACTTTATGTATTAGATTAGCCAGACTATAAATTCGATCATTTTATATTTGTCAGTACAGTGCGTATAAATTCACACACTACTTTACATGATTCTGCTAAAACGTACTGTTCATGAGGTCGCTCGTGATGTTGCCAAATGGCAGCCCTTGTTTGGACAGGAAAAATCATTCCTGGTCGTCCACACTGTCCTGCAGACATCCTGGACGAATCTTGTGGAAGTATGTGTCCATCATCTGTGGAGATCAGATATGAAGTTAATGCATTAATGAAAACTTTAAGAGATCTGACTTCTGACCCTGATAAGATTGTGGGGAAGCTGGCCAAAGTAGTCAAAATTAATTAGTACTATACTATAAACACAAAGAACTTAATCAGAATACACAAATACAATAAAGTCACAATAACATCCCAACAGATCTCCCTCCACATGGTCTGACCCATGACCTCCCCCTGAAGTTATAAAAATGGCCGACATAAGGCCCTCCCCCTCTTTGACCAAACCATGTGGTGGACCAGGTAAGTATATTGATAAATAACTAACTAAACTGTAACAATTTACAAAACCAATTTATAATAAAACATATTTAACAGAACTGTGTGTTGTGTGGTAATTAACTGCTGAACTAAATACAAACTAAACAAAACAAACCCGGGATAATTTAATTTAGCTGTATTGTTGAAATGGTACTGATTGAAACTTAACACATACATGAAATGAACAACTACATAAACTAAAGTGAGTTATGGGACAAACCCCCTTTGTCACAAAGATTCTCCCCAGGTTAGAAAACTTACAGCAGAGTCCTCTGTGATGGAAAATGTCGCACTCTGTGAATTCGTCCATCAACATGTGTCTTGTTGATCCAGTCTGAAGCCTGGAAAACAAATATAGAACAGAGTGAGTGACTGACCTTATACACACTGAGGAAACGCTGTAAAGGAAAAGTACTTTAAATGCAATCACTGCTTCTGGTCGCTGGAAGTACCTCGGGACCAAGATGGCTTTGCAGCAGTACCGGAACAGAGTCATTTGGTCTTCTTCCAAATGCTGCTGGTCCAGGAGCTTCCTGTGGATGCCCAGCATGTCTGCCTCTGATACTGAGGACTCTCTGGCAGTCTTGGAGAGTCGGCTGAACAGGCCTAGAATGATTAGATGAAAAAACAAAAAAAACAAATAAGCCATTGTTCCAACATTAAATTTAATGACTCTGCATTAAATGAAAAGTAACTAGTACTAGTGGATAACAAATCACTTGCAGCGCCTGGTGGTCAGTGATGGGATTCAGCCTGTGCGTCCTGTGCAGCCTCAGGGTCATTCAGGATCAAAAATGTCTTTCACGCAGGTCTTCCAGAAGAGCCTTTCTGGATGCCTCATCGGGTACCGCTTGACCATGGCATTGTAGTCCCAGGTTCTGCCTCGGAGGGTCCAGGCCTTCATGGACTTTTTGGCTCTCTCCACCTCTGCTTTCCTCTCCTCATCAGTCTGGTTCTTCATGCAGAGCATCAACACGTGGATAGGCAGCATCTCCTGTGGCTTGAAACACAGCAAAGGAAAGGAAATGATGCGATGATCCTTGTCGTTGCAAGAGAAAGAAAAGATATTCAATACAACAACAAGCAAATAACCAATGCCTGTAATACACACAAACATAGAGTCCATTGAAATACTAATGAGTTGCGTCACTGCTACTTAAGTTGATTTATACACAGAAACACAAAGTAAATGTAATGTGGATAATTGGCCGTCCATCCTTCTGCCTTTATGACTTTAGCCATCTTCACTGCAGTTGGGGCAAGTCTTGAGCATTTTGCTGTCAGCGAGAACATTCCACTCGTCTCTTCTCTGCCCTGGGGTCCTCTTCGCCAGAGTCGTCAGAAGAGGAGCTGCAAAATTAAAAAGGTTTTAAGGTTACACACTGACAAACTGATGGATGAGCATTGAGAGACATAATTATAACTGTTTCAGATAACTGCATACCGTGTCAGCGAGCTGAGCAGGTTTGAAGTGGCCACAACAGTGTCCAGGGTCTTCATCCAGTAGTGCTGGTTTGCCACTGCCGCCGAATGGGCCATGTAGGGGGACAGACGCCTTCTGCTCCTCTGTGAAGTTGGCAGCCACATCTGTCTCCACGGTCCTGCGTATCTGCTGGCTCGTGATGTTTGGCAGTTTGTAGCTGCAATGGGGCAGAAATATGAGATGAAACTCCCAAATTTGAATCATTTTCTTTGAGGATGATCTGTTTAATAAATGCACAAATACGTAATTAGTTGAATGCTAATCCAACATATACTTTTAGGTCTATGGATTGCAGTTAATATTTACTGTTGGTGCAGACGAGCGAGATCATTGATTGCACTTCTAATCTTGGTACCCGACGATGACACAAACACCTTGTTAGACTTGAGACATGTGTAGTATGCGTCCAGCATCTGCAGAGACAAAAAAATAAATAAATACATCTGATAATATCTGTTGGTTCATTGCTGGTGACACTGTGTTTCATGGTAAGGCAATTTAGCCTGTCCAAAGTGTACTTACTGCTGCCTCCTCCATTGTGAGGGCAAACACGGCGATCTGCATTGTCGCAGTCTTGTGTTCACTTACTGCAACAGACACCTTTCCACCAGAATTTTTTCTCGTCCAACTCTGCTATCTATAAAAAACAAACAAACAAAAAAAAACCACAGTGAATAAGTGACATACACGTCCTCTTTGGAGACTACCTAATATAATCTGTTTAGGCTGATGCCCCCACAAAAACTGAGGTCTTACTGACACTTACTGTTATTCCCTCCACCGCTCCTGGTCTCTGGAAGTGACCGAGGATCAGGATTGCTTCACAGTAATAACGGAACATGGTCTTTTCCTCTGAAGCCATGTGGTCACCTTCCAGCAGACTCCCATAAATGGACAGCATGTCTTTCTTGGCCTTCTAGGACGGCCTGGCACTCCTGAAGGCTCTTCTCACCCTCTGCGAACCGTTCATACCTAGAATGACATACAAGACCACAATGCGGCAGAGAATTACACACATCTGTATCACATAACCCCATGTGTACAGCCAGCACATAAGTACTATCAACATGGAGGAAGTCATTAAAGAAAAACTAATGGAAAGCAGATTAGCAACTGACCTTGTTTTACACATGACCTTGCTGTTGGACTTGGCCACTGGCTTTCTGATGGAAGCGAGGAGGTCGATGTAGGCTTGGCACTTCCTGTAGAAGTCAGGATCTGCTGCAGCCAAGCTCAGGTGGGTCTTCAAACACTGAACAAACCGGATCATGTTTTTGATATAGTTCAGAATGGCGGCTGGGCCCATGTAAGCGCGCCGGAGTTGGGTGAGGTAATCTTTGGTCTCAGTGGACTTTAGCAGGAAGTCCAAGCTGACTTCATCCCCACTTGGCTGGATGTACCTCAGCATCCTGAGACGTGTTCTACCTGTGATGAAAGAAAAAGAAGTGTGAGATTATGCAGTGAGAAGAAAAGCCACACACCAGCCACACACTCCTAATAAAGCTCTGTTGTATCTGTGTTCCCTTCCTATATGGAATGTAATAGCTGCTCTACACATGCTGTGCTACTATATATTAAAACATTTCCCGGTTACAGAGAGTAATATGGAGCAGACTTTTAAAAAATCAAATGGGATGCATCTTACCTCCTGCTGGCAGTTGGGGACCAGCAGGGTGTTGATCAAGTAGCCTTGAAGTCAGTCAACAGGGCCTCTTCTGCAGGGAACTTTTCGTAGAGTCCCATTTGTGTCATCTTGACCCTGACATTTATACTGTACTGCGCTTGATCTCTAAAAAAAATACAGAGAGAAGAAAATGAGCTCAAACCTTGCAGTTTGTTCACAGTTTCTGGACTGATGTGTGTGAGTTTTAGAACTTACTTTTGCCATGTTTGGTCGCTTGGATCGGTGGTGCTGCCTTCGGAGCTGCTATCCTCCACCACCGAGACGCCACCGGCTGCTCGAGAGATGACACCGGCTGCTCCAGAAGGTTCACTGGCTGTGGGAACAGCAGCCGCGCTGGTGGACCTCTCTTCGTACTCCAGGTCTGCTTGGTTAGAAGCATTAGCCACAAAAGTTTCTTTGGAGGAGCTCTTCCAAAAGGGCCAGCCTGGATGGTTTGTGGGGGTAACGTTTGAGCATTTCCTTGTAGTCCCAGCTTCGGGCTTGCCGTGTCCACACCTTCGCAGACTCCTTAAACCTTGTCGCCTCCTTCTGCTGTTCTTTGGGTGCATTTCCTTTCATGCAAACTTTGTTCAGATGCGTCGTCAGTATCTGCTGTGGTTTTTCACACAGCAAGTGTGCTTGAACTGGACGCACTTGACCTCCTCCCACCCTTTTTCTAAGATAGGTCACTGTCGCTTGCCCAAACTCACATTTTGACAAGTTAACTGTTAATGTGTACTGTAATGTGCTCCACCCACGAAGACAAACAAACAACCAAGTCATCAAGATATGCTTCACAAAAAGACAATCCAGACAACTCTACATGCATAAGCCTCTGAAATGTGGCGGGCGCATTACACATGCCAAAGACCATAACGGAATACTGAAGGAAGTCATCAGGTGTAACAAAAGCAGATATTACTTTGGCGCGTTCAGTTAAAGGGACCTGCCAATATCCTTTTAGTAAGTGTAGCTTTGTCACAAACTTAGCAGCACCAACATGATCCACGCAATCTTCCATTCGTGGAAGAGGATAACAGTCAGTTTCGTTACACCATTAACTTTCCTGAAGTCTGTACAAAGCGCAGTCATAACCATTAGCTTTAATCGTCGTCAATAAGCAGGTGAGCTCCATGCACTACAGCTTCTTTCGGCTATGCCATACTGCAGCATATACTCCACCTGTTTTTTCAGACGACCACCTTTGTCTGGATTAACCCGATATGGATGCTGTTTTATAGGCCTTGAGTCACCTACATCAATATCATGACTGAGCACATGAGTCTGAGTGGGCACATCAGCAAACAGTGACCTATTGCACATTCATCATTTCATTCTGCTGAGAATCTAAAAGGTGGAACAATAAAACTGACAAACTTTTAAAGCCTCCGAGTTGGAAAATTTACCCTGAGTCAAAGCCCGGACCACGAGTCATTTTCAATTTCAGTACAGGACAGCTCCTGTTTACCAGCCGCTAAACTAATTCACGGCTCGGAGCGTTCAGCACCGGACAGCTCCCGACAAGCCCGCAAATGCATACGGGTCTCAGTGTTCTCAACCCCGAGCAACGCTGCAGACTCTTTAGCGTCTGCCACCACCAAGGACGAGTCATTTCGGTCATAATAAGATTTTAACATGTTCACATGGCAAAGCGTGTGCAGCCACGCCGGCGGTCAGGTGTGAAAATCAAGTAGTCTCTGTCACCCAGTTTCTTTTTCACAACATAACATTACCTCAGGCAGTAAGGGTTGGCAGTAACACATCCAGCACCAGCAGTAACAACAATCTCTCTCTGAAGCGTGGAGAAGACGAAGGAGATTGTTGTTGACTTCAGGAGGCGCACACTCAGCATGTTCCTCTGACCATCAACGGTGCGACTGTGGAGAGAGCAAACAGCTCCAAGTTCCTGGGTGTGCACATGGCAGAGGACCTCTCCTGGACTGAAAACACAGCAGAACTGGCCAACAAATCACAACAGCGTCTCTACTTCCTCTGCAAACTGAGGAGAGCCAGAGCCCCACCCACCATCATGTACACCTTCTACTGAGGCACCATCAAGAGCATCCTGTCGAGCTGCATCACTGTGTGGTACGGCGCCTGCAAGGCGTCCTGCCGAGGACTCTGCAATGCATAGTGAGAGCAGCTGAGAAGATCATTGGTGTCTCTCTCCCCTCCCTCCAGCACATTTACGGAACACGTCTCATCTGCAAAGCCCTCTGCACTGCACATGACCCCCACCCATCACACATCTTCTCCAGCCTGCTGCCATCAGGGAGGAGACTGCGGAGTTTCCAGGCCAGGACCAGCAGACTAAAGGACAGCTTCATCCATCAGGCTGTCAGGAAGCTGAACTCGCTCCCGAACCTTTTCTGCCCCAGGCACCACTGAACTATGACCCCCCCCACACACACACTAATATATGATGACATGCACCAGTCACTCTGTGCAGCATTGGTCTGCTCACTACCTCATTCTCCATGGAACTGCCATCATTCAACTACATCATCCGTCAGTTAAATAACTGCTCTTGAGCCCACTTTAATCAGACTTAATAAGCTTTTGTTTTTGCACTAAAAAAACCTTTTATCTGCACTGTTGCTCACTTCATTGATTTGCACTCTGCCTTTTGCCTTGCGCTGCTTTATTTTGTTTTATTTAACTTTATTTTTGATTGTATGCCTTTTTAACATTCCCTTAGTGTATAATTGTACAGTTGTATCTACATTTTATATTTTGATCTAGATTTTTTAGGCTTTAATGTCAATGTTATCTGTGTGCACCGGGTCTGAGTGTAACGCAATTTCATAAAAGCTCTAATTTGTGCATGCAAATCTGTGTTTGTTGCTCCAATTTCTTTGTCTCCAACATATTCATATAATGGAGCTCCTTTTCCTTTAAAGCAAGACACTCTTTAATCTAACTGCTTCATCTACCATACCACTAGAGGAATACATTCTAGGACCTTTAGGTTTGGTGTGTATTGGTGTCAACGTCCCAAGCTCTACTAAAGCATTATAAATTTGAGTCTTTACCGTAGCCTTCTTAGCTTGTTCAGCAACTAGCAAGAGATCATCTTTTAGACACCGATGCAAAACCTCCAAAGTGGGAGCAGAAACAATCTCATCCAGGTTAAACTCCATGTTTAAACCCAGAATCAGGCCAGTCACAAGACAAAAGGCTAATACACAACAAACAAAGCTACCCTCACAAAACACACACCTGCCAGTCCGTCCTGAATTACTCAATTAACTCACAAGACAGAAAAGTCTACTTTAACGAGCCACCAAATATGTTAGGATCCTAAACAAAGTGACCTGAACATAAAGTCAAACCACACAAAGTGTAAGGCAACACAAATCAACAATTTATTAATTAAACAGAGGATTTGGGAGAAACCAAAAAGCCATACACAACTAAAGCTCAAACTGTCATTTTAAAATAAGAATCAAGGGAAAACAAAAAGGCAGTGATGGGTTGGACAAAATGAACAAAAGAGGGCAACAAGCCGAGCCAGCCCGCCATTGGACCGTCGTACCCGACTTAACTCCCTGTCCCTGCCTAACCAAACCTAACCCTTAAAGTTCATGTTTCACTCAGGGGGTCTAAGACCACAGCTAGCATAGGCCACAGGTCTTACTTTACCATTTTGCTCTTGAGACAGGACAGACCCCAGTCCGCTGTAACAAGCATCGATCTCAAGAATGAATGGCAGAGAGAAGTTGGCATAGGTCAGTACAGGAGCAGACATCATCCGATGTTTCAACTCTTCAAAGCTCCTCTCACATTCATGAGTCCATGCAGCAGACAGGGGCACCTTTGAAGACTTCTTTGACTTAGTCCCTGTTAGTTCGGCTACAAGGCGGTGCAAAGGGGCCGCCAGCTTTGCAAAACCACAGATGAACCTCCTATAGTAGCTGGAGAAGCCGAGGAAAGAGCGCAGCTCAGAAACATGGTTAGGCTGGGGCCACTTTGACACAGCCTCAATTTTCTGGGATCTGTTGACACACCATCCTGAGATATAACGTGCCCTAAGAAGCTCACCTCTGTTTTAAAGATGGAGCACTTCTCCAAATTGGCCTTGAGACCTTCTCGCTGGAGCGTCTTAGTACCGTTTCCAGCCGGGTGATATGTTTGTCAACTGTGGAAGAGAAGATCACAACATCATAGAGATAACAACTGTAACTGGAAGTTCTGATCTCCAAACATTCTCTCCATCAGTCTTTGGAAAGTGGAGGGGCATTGCAAAGCCCGAATGTCATCCGATTCCTGCTGCCAGATCAAGGGTTGAGAACCATTTGGCTCCTGAGAGGGCTTCAAGGGACTCTTTTATTCGCGGCAAGGAATGTGGGTTTTACTATTGAGGAGCCGACAGTCGGCCTTTGGCACAGCCGAAGGCTGCCCTCCTTCTTCTTGACCAGCACAATGGGAGAGGCAAAGGGCTACTACTTTCCAGAATTACCTGTGCATCCAGGAGCTGACGAGCTGACACAGACACAGCAAAGACAAGGTGCAAACTAAACTTGTGACCCAGTGCACTAACTCGCATGCATAAGTGGGGAGACCTCACCCATGTGCCCTGCTACACCACCAGGAGAGCTCCCAGCGTCACGAGAAAATATAAAAACAAGTTAACCAAAGGCGAACCCAGTTGCAATAAAAAACATCACAGTATCAACAGAAACCAAAACAGCAGAAAACAGCAGCAGGCTAGCCACCCTGTAAGAAAGAAATCATTACTTTAAAAGAAAGGCTTGCCTTGGTAAAGGTTTGTTAAACGACACAAAATTAACACCCTGACAGTTAATAGGAACCTCAGACCAGAGCACATGGCACCCAAACTACAGAAAACCCAGCAACAGCAGAGAACATGCAGCAGCAGAGACAGGCCATTGGGTGCCTGTTATAAGAATTTTAATTTTAATGTTTATTGTTACTGGGGGCTTATAGTTCTCTTCAGGTCATATCAAATGCATGTCATGTCCTTCGTGCTAATCCAAGCATGGAGTAGACATAACTAGACTGAGACATGGCTTGTCACGGGACTCTTGCACCTGGAGCCTTGTGAACGCCTCTCACCAAGGACGTCACTGTGTTGTATATAATCTCATGTTATGTTTACATCTTTAAGCAAACCTGTCGCTGTACCATTGTTACTGTGTCTGCTTTGCTCCTCCTTGCAAGGATTAAAACCTGGCCATTGCTTGTTAAATTATAAATCTGTCTCCGTGTCTCTCTCCAATATAAGGATATAAAATATTCCTATAACAGTGCCCTAGGACTTTACACCACTACACTAGATTTCCTGCAAAACAAACAAAAAAAAATATATAGGAATCAAACACGCCATGTTAGGACTGCAGGGCACAGGTCACTGCATTGCACAAACTGTATAACCTATACACTAATAGTTTGTGCTTTGTATGTACAGCATCATATAACGTCATATACCTAAATAAAGAAAACTATAAATGGGATCAACATTTTATTTTATAGGCCGACTAATTGGCTAACAATTACAGTTATTACCACGGAAAAGTCAGGGACTCAATGGCGTGGTCCGTGCAGTGGTCCGTTGGGTCCGTGGACAGGCCAGTGTTTTGTTCACAACTCATTCAGTCAGTTGGCCAATTAATAGGCCCATGTTTAACGTCAGTAGGTCTGGTTATTTTTGTAATTATTTTGAAGAGAATTGAAATCTAATCTATTTATGTCTAACAATCCTTACAGCAGGCTATGTTCAATGTTAAAGCGCAACTGATATTTATCAATTATTGATGCTTGATGAACAGGAAAACGTTGCTTCATAAGCCTACGCTACAGTTAGACATATAGGCTATCACTGTAAAAGATTTTATTGTAAATTAACAGTAAATACTGGCAGCAGAGTTGCCAGCAATGTACTGTTTATTCACAGTACTGCTACTGTTGTCATCTTAACAGTAACTTACTGTTTTGCTGGAATACAGTACAACTGTTATATTCACAATAATTTACTGTTCATTTTTACAGTACTGCTGTCACTTTACTGTTATTTTACAGTTATACCATGTTCTGCAGTCAGTACTTTACTGTTTATTTTACAGTTGTAATACATTCTTCTGGCAGTAGACCAGATTAGAAAATATAAAACTAATAAATGATCAAATTAAAATGAAAATCAAAGTGTGGAGGTGTATTGCCATTAGCAGCTCCTACAAAGACAATTGGGGAAAAAATATGACACTGGGTCCTTGATAAGTTCAGAGAGGAACCATCCTATTTGACAAAGTGTAACCTAACCTTCAAAACAATAAATCAAATTGTGTTGTATGCAATAAAATCTTTAGAAAGTGGCTTATACAATATATTAAAAAAGAAAAATTCAACAAAGAAGTAGAGTTCATATTTAGCTTAAACTCATATATTCTCATATACTCATACTCATATACTCCATACATTAAAGTTTCAGGGTACTCGGTGCTCTTGCACACAGATTTTAGACATTTTAAGAGCACATAAGCAACCAATGTCAAAATTAAAATAAACTGAACAAACAAGAATATTTACAGTATGTGAACTTGATTAAAGTACTCACAAAAGGACATCAAAGGAAAAAGAGTCAGCACTTTACTGCTAGCTTGCTTTATGTAAATACTCACCCATCTGAAAAACAAATTCACAATTGTGTTCGCCTGCTGCCCTCTTCACTTTCTTATGTTATATACCTCAGCAGTGTCAATAACTTACTTCTCAACATGTGCCTTCTTCTGCACAAATCCCTTTTGCAGATAACCTCTTGAGAAGCAGCTTGAGAATCCTCTTGGAGATAACCTCACCTATAGTGGCCCCTTTATTCCACGTTCTGAGTTGATGCCAAAAAAGCGTCTGAAAAACACAGTATTATATTTTCAGAGTTGTTATATAGTTCCGTGATATAAAAACCCCAAAAAATCAAAAATTGGATGGTTATCCCTTCATCATGCCTGAAACTTTAAATAAAAGGTGTGCAGAGACTATAGCTAAAATTAAAACACACTGGACTGAAGTTTGTATACATTCACTGTTTACCGTTGAACTGCCTTCGGTAGAAGAGGCTGACAACACAACTTACCTCTGAATGAATTCCATAGTACAGGTCGCCTCCTCTTGAAACTGCAAGCTGCTGGATGTAGTACAGTGCAAACAGAGCAGCAAGATCTGTTGGCTTGATGCCTCGCAGATGACATGACCCTCCATGCTGATCCGGCCTTGTCCAGTCACAAGCTCTGTTCCACCTAAAGAGTAAAATAAGATTAATTTATTAAAGCACATTGTCTTTTATAAAAATTACAACATGAATGAAGAAACGTGGACGAATTCAGATAACGAGTTTTGAATTAATAGATACATACCAAGCACTATGACGCTGGCAGGTGGGGGCAAGTTGAGGGTCCTCTCCAAATCAGCCACTGTAGCAGATGTCTAAAGGAAAGAAACAAAATGGTTTGTTAGCCATGCAGGATTATCTCACAGAGAAAAGAGTAGAGCCCAGCTCCTCTTGATGAAGAGGATCCGGGAAGAGTTCAGACTTGAGCCCAGCTCCTGTCTGAAGTCCTCCAGGGTTCCCAGCTACAGCGGGGCAGCTGCAGGGTCTTTGCGGAAAGACCGGACACAATCCAGCGGCTAACGTTAGCCCCGGGATTTATCACAGCCATAGTTCACGCTCATTCTTGGTGTAGCCAGTTGCTTCAAACTGCAAATCCACCTGGAATTCATATTAAGTAAATAAACCAAAATGAAAAATGAAATAGGACCGAATATTTTACAGAGTTGTTTGTAGCAACCGTTAGCCTTCTGGCTACACCGAGAAGGACGTGACTGTGGGTATTGCCATTCTTGAAATAATATATTTTAATAATAACTATTTGACCAGCATTTGGCTTATTAATATTAAAAACCATGTTAGCTTAACTTTTAACAATTCTCCCCTAAAATGCTTAAAATTGGTAATAAATAGCCTTAAATTATAACGTTAAAAAGCAGGAAAGTGGACAAACTTTTATGACATACACAAAACACACAAATATTAACAAAAGTTTAAAATCTAAAGAAAATAATTACTTGTTGAATAATGTTATTTCTGCCAAATAGTACAGCATAGTAACAAATTGCACAAGCTTATTGCTAAAGCTAACTGCTAGATTTACTGACTAGCTTGTATTTAACAATAGCAAATAAAATATAATTACATTATTAAGCAAACATTACCCCAAAAAGTAGAATGTGCTTCAACTTACCTTGTGATTTATCAAATGCGTTGGATTGACAATAATATTCCTTGAGACGGTGAAACGATGCCAGAACTTCTCTGCATGTGTCCTCTTTGAAAGTACTGAAGGCTATACAGTAGTTACTTTAGTTTTACAGCCTATAAACTGTTAGTTCGATTTCACTCCCAGAATGCAACACAATTTTCAGTACTTTACAGTAATTTTGGGAACATGCCCAAAAGCCCTTAATGTTTCCCGGAATGCATTCCTATTTTTAGTAAGTTACTGTTTGTAATAGGAAACTAACTACTGTCAGGATTTCGACGTTTTTTAACAGCAATTTCTTAACAGATAATAACACAATAATATAAGCTAGCCTTATTTCGAAAATGTAATGTCCATATGGCAATGTGATAACGTTTAACTCTCGTGCTTGACGTACGTGCGTCAGTGCCATAGAAACAGAACGTCCAGTGGGGACTATAAAAGGCTGAGCGCAGTCAGAATATCTTTCTTCCCACTTGGATTCTCGAGTGCGATACCTTACTGAATTTCACATTGACTTCTCCTGGAAAACGAAACGCTGCTGCATACTACAGTAGAATCATCTCTTGGTATAAAATAAACATATTTTAATATTTTGTTATTATTATATGTTTATGGTTTGCTAAAAGATGGCACCTGCTTTTGACCGCCTGGTCATCGACTACCTGGATTTCCTTGCTGGAGGTAAAATAACTCAAATAAGACTGCATTAGGATAGTGTTTATAATATTTTCTGTCCATATAATGTGTTTAATGTTTATTACCATATGTTAACCGTTTGAATGAAAGTTACTGTCTTTTTATTGCTAAGTACCAAATCTGGTATAAACTGACATTCACTCGACAATTTCTAAACCTGTTCTGATAAATATGTAGTAACAGTAGATTAAATCTGTATGGAGAGGTGCACACTTTAATTTTACCAGCGACTATGTCAGTAAATTATTACATTTTAGTTTCTGGGCGTCAAATTTAACAAATGTTGCAGTAAAAATCTTGGACAAAAATGGCGCCGGTGTTGGCGTTCTAAATTGGCATTTTATCTCCATGGAGACAGTAGTTGTCATGGTTTAGCTGTCAGTAGATGTCAGGTGCTTTCCTGTGTATGTGTTAAACACTATCAACAGGAAAGTTAAATCTAAAACAGCAAATGTTGGTACAGAGTCGATTTCAATAAATTTATTTGAAATAGAAATAGATCAAATGTAGCATTTTTGTAGCATTGTTGCCCACTGCAGCCTATTGTACTATGAAAGAGAAAACAAAATATAATCCAACAATCAGTCTATTTTCTAAGACACATTCCACTTCTAAATAACGTTAGTCACATTACTCACTTTCATTTTAATCAAGGTGTTACTTAGACAGTTTAAATGAATGAGGTATAATAAGACAGACATGACAGTTGAAGTGTTAATTGGTTCTATGAAACCTGTGCTAATCACTTTGTATGTTTCCGTTGTTGGTCTTTAATGTTATAATAAAACAAAAACTATATGATATTCTCCACAGACTTCCTGAGCCTGTTGCTCCCGCTGAAGGACTGGGTCCTGGTGATGCGGACGATCTTATCGACGACTCCTCGGACGAGGAAGAGGTAGGTGGTGCTTGGTTTTTAGATTTAGCCTACTTACTTGAGTCATCGGATGAAGAAGAGGAGGAGGAGGAAGAAGATGAAGATACGGATGATGAGGAGGAGGACTCTGATTACGAGAGTTTTTCAGAAGATGAAGAGAGTGATGAGGAGGAGCAAGTAGAACCTGAAGAAGACGACCAGCAGTTACCTCCGAGGAGTTTTGGGTTGGCTGGCGCCAGAGGATCCTCCTGCTGAAGCTGAAGAACAGCCCCAGGCTTCCGTTCTTCAGCAACCAGCAGGAGTCCTTCTCCGGCATGCAGCTCTCTCCAGAGGATGCTTGAAGAGGTTCCTGCTCCTCCTCCTTCCTCCCCGGGCCCCAGCGGATCCACCAAACGGATCTTGGATGAAGAAGACGCTGAGGAGCCTTCCTCCAAGAGGCCACGTTTAGACCAACCTGACGGTCCTTCTTCTTAGACGTCTGCAGGGACTTTCACCACCACCTGGACTCGAAAAAAGTCGGACTCCGACAGACTTCAATATCAACGACTGTGGATCTCTGAAGCTCGATTTGGCAACAAAAACGCTGATTTTTTACATTTTTAACTAGAGCAAATTTTTAAATTGTGTGTGTGTGATAAAAAGCAAAAAAACATTAAAAAACATTACTGCAAGGAATGCTATGTAGGATTTTAATTAACATTAAAAACAAAAACAAATAGAGTAAATATGTAAATTAAATAAGTTAAATATAAGTTGTAAAGGTGGCATGGCTCAGAAGGTAGAGGGGGTTGTGCACTAACTGGAGGGTTGGTGTGTGTGATCCTCGCTCGTCTGGTTCATGTTGTATTCTGTAATAGTAGCTTTTAAAAAGCAAAGGTATTGAATATTATGTTGGAATTCCATTATAAGTCAATTTGAACCGAAAACAAATTCTGTAAATCTACTAAAGTACTGGATAAAGATCATTTAAAACTTGAAAGTTGAGTTTTGACCCAAACAGTTCTTTTCTGCACTTAACAATATTTCCAACATAGTATTCTAAGTTACTCTGCAGCTTTATTTTTGGCATTGTCACTAATATTTTACACTTTTATCTTTTATTAGTATTGGTGTGTGTGTGTGTGTGTATGTCAAAATATACTAAAGCAAGGAATGCTATGTAGGATTTTATTGAATTAACTGTGAAAATAATAATTCAAAACAATAGAGTTAATTGGAGTTGTTATGTTTACTGCACTTGTTAATGGTATGTTTATTTCTTGCTAAAATACGCCATCTAGTGGCTTCCTTGTTTTACTCTTTGACATCAGTAGAAGAAGAACGCTAGACAGGAAGTAGTGCTTTTACAGCCATACATCACCAAGATGGCAGCTCTTCATTCCCGGTTTTCTTTTTGGTGTTTGTTTAAGCATTGTCTTTTCACATAAAGATCACCAGTAAATTCCACCAAGATCATCTGACGTCCGTGCAGTTTCTGGGTCTATGTTTAGCTGTTTGGATAGCTAGTCCAGCTCTAGCGAGGCCATTTAGAGTGAAAAGACAGGACCACGGCAAGCAGCAAACTACAAAAGCCACCACGTGGAGCTCGTGCCATCTCCAAGAGTTAAGTAAGGCAGCATAAGCCCACGCATCACCTTAACTCTTCCAAACGAGAAATAAAAAAATAAAAAAGAGTGCCAAATGTCTGAAAGCAAATCCTTGAAGAGTAACTCCCAAGCAGTCCGTTCCCAAAACCACCATCAAAAGCAGGCTCAACAGCTAGCATTGAACTGCTCAGAGCAAAAGCAGAAGCTGCTCAAACTAGAGCCATATATGCAAGGAAAGAGATAGAAATCAAAGTTGAACAGGCACGCCTCCAAGCCACTCTTGATGCTCTCAGAGCAGAGCAAGAAAAGGAAGCTGCAATAGCAGAAGCCAGTTCTTTAGAAGCTGGACTATTTGAATTGGGCTTTGAAACACGCAGTGCAGCCTATGGTTCATCTCTTGCAGACAACCAAGAAAAACGCACTGCCCAATATGTTTGTTAGAACAAACAGCTCTCACTGCAACAGACCCACCCATCTCAGTAAAGACTGTACACACTTCATACGCACTGAAGCCAAAACACGAACCGATCCCAGCTTTAACCTTCACAACTTTAACCAATCAACAGCAACAGAAAGAAAGTATACGAAATGACTTTCCAAAACACCCATATCTGTCCACAAAACTCAAGTTCAAGATAAAATTGAGGCAGAAAAGACTAAAAGCGCTATAAATCCAAACAGACAGTGTGCAATACACAACAAGCCCCACCCTCTAAAACGATGCAGAGGGTTCAGAGAGAAAGCTCTGGAAGAACGTAAACAGATTCTCAAAAAATACAACATCTGCTTTCGTTGCTGCTCATCCACTGACCATTTCGCAAAAAACTGTACAACAGAAATCACATGCACAGAGTGTGACAGCAATAATCACATTTCTGCTCTCCATCCAGGTCCAACATCATGGGAGTCTAAATCGCCCTCTCCCCCACAGCACGGCGTGGAGAGGGACCAGGCAGACACCCAAGAAGTCCCATCTAGGTGCACTGAGGTGTGTGGAGAAGGAGTGAGCGCAAGGGAATGTTCTAAGATCACGCTTGTGAATGTATACCCCACAGGCCATAAAAAACAAACAAAGAAAATGTACGCAATCTTGGATGAACAGCACAACCGCTCGCTCGCACATCCACAGTTCTTTGACGTGTTTCAGATCCAGGGAGAAAGTCACCCTTACACGTTGAAAACATGCGCCGGACTCACAGGGGTTTCAGGAAGAAAAGCTTGTGGCTTCATGGTGGAGTCAGTAAATGAAAAGTTGAGTCTTCCTCTGCCAACACTCCTCGAATGCAATGACATTCCCAACAACCGCTCAGAAATACCTACTCCGGAAGGCGTTCATCATCACACCCATCTACAGCAGATTGCTAAAAGGATCCCACCATTAGACCCCAATGCCGACATACTACTTCTGCTGGGCAGAGATGTACTGCAGGTTCACAAAGTCAGAGAACAAATAAATGGCCCAGGTGATACTCCATTTGCTCAAAGACTCGACTTGGGATGGGTTGTGGTAGGTGACGTCTGTCTTGATGGAGCACATAGACCCCACAAGTGAGCAGTTATAAGACTTTCATATTGGAGAATGGTCACGCAAATCATCTTCAACCATGTAACAGTCAAATAACTGTTAAAGAGACAGTCACAAAAAAATTCCTGAGTACTGTCACAGCCCTACTAGTGCTCATGTCTCGGGAAGTAATGTGGGCAGCATTGGTCAGCAAGTTTTACACGCACAGCAGACGACCACAAACTTGCTCCATCAATTGAGGGCATCCAGTTTCTTCGAATAATGGACTCTGAGTTCTTTCAAGACAAACACAATAACTGGGTGGGTCCTATGCCTTTCAGATCAACACGGCGACGGCTGCCCAACAACAGACAACTGGCTTATGACAGTCTGACGTCACTCAGACACACTCTGGAAAAAAGGCCAGAAATTAAGCACATTTCCTGGAGTTTATGGAGAACATGCTCACTAGAGGACATGCTGAAGTTGCACCAGCCCTTGGCCAGAATCAGGAGTGCTGGTACCTTCCTTTGTTCGGAGTTTATCATCCAAAAAAGCCTACCAAAATCAGAGTTGTGTTCGACTCGAGTGCCCCATATGAAGGAACTTCTCTTAACGACGTGTTACTCACAGGCCCCGACCTCAACAACAGCCTTGTCGGAGTTCTGATGAGATTAAGAAAAGAGCAGGTCGCCATAACTGCTGACATCGAACACATGTTCCACTGTTTCATAGTTAAAGAGAGCCACAGAGACTTTCTCCGCTTCCTATGGTGCAAAGATAATAACATGTCCTCAGAAATCATTGAGTAGCGTATGTGTGTGCACATCTTTGGGAACAGTCCCTCCACCTCTGTAGCAATATATGGCCTAAAGAAAGTGGCAGCCACTGGCGAAGCAGACTTTGGAAGTGGTGTGCATATTCATTGAGAGGAATTTCTATGTTGATGATGCTCTTAACTCATTTCCTACTGAGCAAGAAGCTGGTCGAGCTCTCAAACATCCACAGCAAGCTCTCGCCTCCTCAAACCTCAGACGACACAAAGTCACATCCAACCGTCCAGCTGTCCTGGAGGCCTTTCCACCAGAGGACAGAGCGAAAGACATTGAAAACTTAGACTTGTGTGCTCAGGATTTACCAGTGCAACGTAGCCTAGGGCTGTTGTGGAATGTTGGCATGGACACCTTTACATTCAAAGGTGATGAAGACCAAAAGCCTTTCACACAAAGAGGCGTCCTCTCTACCGTCAATAGTCTCTTTGACCCCCTCGGGTTCCTCGCTCCAATCACAATTCAGGGCAGATCAATACTCAGAGAACTTCCCAACTTAACAGATGATTGGGATGCACCTCTCCCAGATGACATAAAAGCAGAGTGGTGCAAATGGAGAGTCTCTCTCCAAGATTTGCAAAGCCTCCAGATACCACGTCCATATACCTCACTCTCTACAACTAATGCTCAAAAGAGAGACCTATGTGTATTCGCCGATGCATCTGTAAAGGCTATTGCTGCTGTCGCCTACATCAGAGTATCTACAGCAGAAAACATAGAAGTCGGCTTTGTGTTTGGAAAGGCAAAGTTAGCTCCGCAAGCAGGCCTTACAATACCAAGACTAGAGTTATGCGCTGCAGTGCTTGCAGTTGAAGTTGCAGAGCTGATAGTTGCAATAGTGGACATTACATTTAACAACATTGAGCAAAGTTGTGCTAGGTTACATATACAACCAGTCACGAAGATTCTATGTATATGTGCATAACAGAGTCCAACGCATCCTCCAGTCAACATGTTCCAAGCAGTGGAAGTATGCGTTCCATCTGAACTCAACCCAGCCGACCACGGGTCTCGTTCTGTAGCAACAACACAACTGAACAGCACAACATGGTTTGGGGGGCCAACTTTTCTCCTCAAACCTTCAATAGACTTGCCATCTCCAGACATGTTTGAGCTTGTGGACCCTGCTCTTGACACAGAGGTGCGTCCACTGGTGGCAACCAGTCTGACGCACGTCACAAAGCTAAAAATAAATCCAACACGTTTTGAAAGATTCTCCAAGTACAGTAACCTCATCAGATCAGTAGCCTGCTTGATCCACATTGCTCGTTCTTTCTTTCCTCCTGGCAACTTTGAAAAGGGGATACTTCTGAAAGAACAATGGAAGAGAGTTCAAAGTCTTGCTGACATGTCCAAATGGAAATGTGAGTACCTCCATACACTGCAGTTGCGCCACAAATGATAAGATAAGAAACAAAATCTCAAAGAAGGAGACATCGTTCTGCTCAAGGACTCTCAGGTGAAAAGAAACGAGTGGTCTATGTCTATTATCAGCAAAACTTTCCCAGACAAGGGCGGACTCGTCAGGAAAGTCAACGTAACCTCTTCCCATTCAGGCATTAAAAGACCTTTTCTCGACCAGTAACAGAAGTGTTTTTGCTCTTGTCCTCGAGAAATACAGTGATTGACTGTTTAAATGTGGGATATTTATAATCCCAAGCGGGAGTGTTATGTTTACTGCGTTTGTTAATGGTATGTTTATTTCTTGCTAAAATACGCCATCTAGTGGCTTCCTGTTTTACTCTTTGACATCAGTAGAAGAAGAACGCTAGACAGGAAGTAGTGCTTTACTCCACCCAAACTGTAGAGAACATATTTAGCAGGAACTGTTTGTCCAAAGTAAGTGTAGTGATAATTGTGTCAGAGGTTCAGGGGTAGAGTGGGTGATCTGTCAAAGATCCCAACATGTCCCTCTAATGTTGTGTAAGTTAAGTTCTAAGTTATAGAGGCAGCAGTGGCAGGAGCTAGAGCAGATGGTCCTCTAACTGAAGGGTGGCTGGTGCAATCCCCAGCTCTTCTCTTTATGTTTTTAAAGCCAAAGGTAAGAAACACTGTTATTTATTTGATCTTGACTGTAAGTCTTATTCCAAATTTGTCTTCTTTTCACATAAAAATCTGTGACAGATAAAAGAAAGGTATCCAGTGACATGAACAGCGTTGGATATATTCACATTGTTGTATTTTATACTGTCTAATAAATTATTTCTGTGGTAAAGAAGAACTGTTTCATGCATCTAAAAAAATATATTTTCTCTACTTTAGCATCCAGAAACAGAGAAGAAGTCTAATCCTGCCAGAGTGTGACCTGTCCCCAACATCATCCAGTTCAGGAGAAGAGGATAAAAGCCAGAGTGCTAATCTCAAAAACAAGTGAGAAGGCCTTCTACCTCAAATCTATTATCTCAGCTGTTACACTGAAGTAACAGTTTTAACAGATGTCTTTTATTTTCTGCAGGAAATCTAAAAATGTATTTTCTGATGACATCCTTGTCTGCTGAAGTCAGAAGAACACAGTGGTAAGAAAAAATAAACTGTATTGTATTATTTGTTTGTGTGCTCCTGAAGCAACATTCTGTTCATTAATAACTGTTTTGTTGTAGTTGCAAAGGAAGGCTGCAGGAATGGAAAAGGTCCGTGAAGCCACTGGAGGAAGCCCACCCTTCTTCACATCAAGACTAACACTGCATCAGTGTCTCCACATGAGACAACAGCACAAATAGCATTTGATGAAGGGATGAAGGAAGAATGACTAGAAGACTAAAATGAAAATTGTTTCAGAATTAAATAAATTACATTAATTTACAAGTACAAACATTTTGTATTTATTTATAAAATCATATGAATTTATTTATTTATTATTTTAAACAATCACTACTGACAGAACCACACAAACCTTTCTGCACAAAGAAGCCTATTTCAGAAACACTTGTATGTCTTGCTTCACAGTATCCATATTATATAGAAAGTTAATTCAAAATACTTTACACATTTTATAAAATGCATCAATACATCCAAACTAAAAAGCTAAACAGACATCAGAACATTTGGAGAGAGTGATGCAAAATTGATGTTGATTAATATCTTCTGGAAATAAAAGAAAATGTGTTCAAAGTTCACCAAAAGTTTCTGTGTTAGATTCTTGGGAAAGTATAAATACTGCTAGAAAAAAGCTATTTTAACAGGACATAAACTGAATAAGTTTTATAGGTAATTATGTGGTTCCCAGGCATATAAATACAATAAAACGATGTACATTATTTTGTTTCAAAAATTAAAGAGTAAATTGTAAATATATTATACCAATTGAGGAGAAAATCAACACTGGCCTATACTATTTAGTAGATTGTATTGGTTTCTTTGAGTCTTTATCCAGGGTTTTCTTGCTTTTGGGTTTGACCTCTGGCAGCTTGGGGTTCAAAGATGGCGCAGACCTGGTCAGGTCAGAAGTATGGCTCATCTCAGGATCCGAGCAAACACCCTGGGCAGAGAGGGACTTTGCCCGGGTGGAGGGCGAACCATCCAGCAGGTCAGGCTGGGAGAAGGACCTCATGGCTGGTGAACTGCTGGGTCTGTAATGTGTGCTACTTCCTAACATGGGGAGGGGGATGTGTTCATTTCTGATGTAACGGCTGCTGTAGGACATGACAACATGTTGCCAGGAACTCAGAGGGGTGGCAGAGAATGGGTGGGGCCCGGCAGAGTCCTCTTTGGCTCCTGGAGACATGACCACAGAGTCATGTGGCGTGACTGCCTCCACGGCGGTCTGAAAGGTTTTAAGGATACGGTCGCGTTTCTGTTTTTCCTTCTTCTGCCGGGATTCCACCTTCTTCAGATGGACGTCGGTGATCCCTCATCGTCTGTTTTCTTGTATCTGCTAGTCCCCTGCAGGAATAAAAATGTCCCATTGATGGCATCTGTAACATGTCACTGATGTCTCTAGAAGTCATTCCAAATACGACTCACCTGTAATCTACCATTCCTGTCCTGTCACGGTCAAGTCTCTGAATCAGCTCTCTCTGGTACCGATCCTAAAGTAGTGTTGATCGCTATTAACAAAAACAAGTTTTAAAGACACATTTTGGCATGCTTTTAATTACTGTAATAAATGTCTCATTGACTAGTGCTGTTGACAAAAGATTAAGAAACACATAAATAAAATATTATAAAATTATTTTTAAAGGCAAAAAAATAAATCACAAACCTGCACTGCTTTCTGAACTAACAACTGGATCTCGCATGGTGCCATCTTTGTCAATATTTTGAAAGAAATCCCAAAGTTGCAGCTTGCGATCATCTAAATAATCATTAAAAATTCAGAGAGGACATAGTATATTAACACCAACAACAATGTATAAACAAGAACAGATCTAAGGTAACGATAGTGTATGACAAAAGGGACCTGGATGACTTTTCATTGGATCAACAGGTTTTCGAAACTTCTTGGCAATAAAGCCTCTCACCCCACCATACTGAACATCCAGACTGGGCTGACATGTCGGCTCCAACAGATGCACAAAGCTCGTTTACCAGAACGCTCTGATTGTTACACATAACAGTTTTTCTATTATAATTATGACACTACACATGGAACATTGATGCTCTTTAAGTTTCACTCACACAAATGTTCATTTCCTCCAGTGCACTTCTCGGTGAGTTCTTCACCACATTGACCAAAGCAAGAGCTCCTCTACTGTTAAAGAGTTGTAGCAGCTGTGAGAGAAAAACATAAAAATTATATTTCAACAAACTCAGACGTGAGGTCATTAATGATAAATATAACAGTTCAATAAACAGAGACAGTGGACAGGTCAGAGTTAATATAAAACCAACAGAAATATTCAAGAGGCTTTTACCTGAAGAATGAAGGTTTGTTTTGACAATAATGTGTTAAAGAGTTATCTTTATGTTTACTCTAACATTGTGTCAAACTGTTTATCTACAAAAGAAGTGCTGCACAAATCAAAGTGTTGGAGACTGGCCAGAATATCATTATTGTGTCTCCTGTAATAAACTCCGAGAAACATGTCACAGTCTCTTTATATTAGAACAGTCCCACAGTATTTTTAGGTCTTTGGTTTTGACTCTTCAGCTGTGGAGCTGCATGGATCTTAAATTAATCTTAAACTCAAAATAATACACAATATTTCCACATTATTTTAAAGAAGAGTCTAATAATGTGAGTGTGACATTTCTTTGAGTCAAGGAGGTTTTATTAAAGAAAGGTTTTAAAAAAGATTATTTTATTTTACAGCAAAGGAGCTCACCAATGTTGGGGTTGAAGATTTCCTGGTGGCGTCTCTCACACTCCTCAAGCTGCAGCTGGAGCTTTATCAACTCACTCACGCCGTGTCACCAGCAGCAGGTTCTTGTCTTAGGTCTTCTCCAGTGCTTCCAGTGTGCCCACCATGGCTGTTATCTGAGATTAAAATGAAAATAATCAGATGACCACTCCCAATTTAATTTAATCAAACACTTATTTACTGTGACTGCTGGCCGTATACTTACCTCTACATGCAAAGATTCAAAGACACATGGTGGCGCTTTTGATTGAAAGCTGCAGGTCTTGAATCAACGCCTCCACTTGTTTAATCTCCACCTTTATCACCTCTAAGTCTGCTTCGTTGTAGTCGTCTGGGTTCTTCTCTAGCGCCTCAGCTTTACAATCTTCTCTGCATATGACGCTCATCTCATACTCTTCAAGCTGAAATGTCCAAGAAATGTGTCAATACTGTAAAATACTGCAAAGTACTGTAATGATAGCTACACTAGAAGTGTCCAGAAGGTGGCAGTACTGTGTCAGGTGGAACAACATATATGCAGCAGAGTTGCAACTCTCCTGCTGCACAACTGCAGCACATCAGGAAATTTATATGCACAGCCATTTTGACCACTTTTCTTTGTTTTTTTCATTGACCTACATCAGTCAACTGCTCAGTCTCTCATATATTGCCCTTTTATTGATTTTTTAAAATATTTTTTCAATTTTGTCCAAAAGTGGTCAGCACATATGCTGCATGCACGCATAGCAAATGCTGCTGCCCCCACTGCTCTTAATTTCCAGGGATTTATAATTTAAATTATTTGATATCCCGTTAATCTCAAATAAATGTAAATTGAGAATATGTTTTTTCATATTTTCACCAATCTCCTAACAAAATGTCCTGCACGAGTTTGACCACCGGACATGCAGCACATAAGCTGCAGTATATTTTCAACCATATTTTTTTTGAGTTGAAATCCTGATAAAACTGTAAATTAAACCCGGATAAAACTATATGGCGTCAGAATTACGACAATAGTCGACACGCACAAATATTATGACCACGAGCAAATTATTTCAATTCACTTGTGCAGATCTGAACTCTCCACGCGCATATTATTGTTTAACGCACACAATTTAAGCAAGCCCGAGCTCTACACAGAGCTACAGGCGTAATAAACACCCACACGCGTGCGCAAACAGTCTCTGCTCTGCGCTTGACGATCAGCTGCAGCGCTCGAGGCCAACCCCGTGTGAGGAAATATTCTGCGTGCTCGTAGAAAGACTTTTGGCGGATTGGGGGCGGGATTTACCGGTGGCACTGACCCTCCTGTGATTGGTCACCTTTCCAGTAACCCCGCCCCCTGATGCCTTGGCCCTCTTGCACTATATTGATTTACGGCAAGCAACTAATTGCCACAGATCGTCGGAGATTGAGATTTTAAACAGTACTGGAGTGTGCTGAGGTAATTAATGCTTAAAAATATTTTAAAACGTTTGTTTA